>CAXHSM010000308.1:0-61000 GCA_964019185.1 Maratus speculifer
TATAAATTGTCGATTATGATGGGTTGGATAAAACTTGGGGGATAGATGATCACATGATTGAAACTGATCTGTAGTAAGAAAAAAAGCAGTTTCTTCAGGAAAAAAAAAGGCAGGAAAAAAAAAATACTTCATTTTTTTTTACCCTGATTGATTTTTTTTATTTATAAAAATATCTTTTGAAAAGTATTTGGGGATCCTTTTGTGTTTCAGTGGGTAAGCAAGGGCCTATTCGGTAAACAGGCCCTGGCTGTGCAAGCGCATTACTTCACATGTATCTTAAATAATTTGTTCAGAATGAATATTCTTTTGCACAATTTCAGGTTTCCTGTGACATTTGTGTTCTGTTTTATATGACAAATTAATATTTATCTTAAGTTGAATATGTAAAACTTTCAAATGCATTTACAATAAAGAATTGTCTGAATAGAAATTTGGCATTAGTTTCAATTATCCTGTACCGAAGGCTGCAAGCAGCGCCTCTATAGGCCATTTTAATTCCCAGTAGTCATTATTTAGTCTGTCCGTCTGCATGAAACAGTTCATAAACTACCCGGCTGAATCATTTGAAATTTAAAATGTATTATTGTTGTATAATTTTGTCAAGTCATTTGAAATTTCATGAAAATCGGATGTATAGTCCCATTACAGGGACAAACAAAAGTTAAATAAAATTACATGACGGCCAATAAGAAAATATTTCAAGTGCATTTTAATGATGTTACACTCATTCGAACATAGTAACTCTTTTGCTACAATTTATTTGACCATCTTCAATCGGCAAAAATTCTGCCTTTAGATAAGGAAAAGAAAATTACTTTAAAATACTGGTGTCCAGAATATTTTGAGAACCTGTGAAAAACAGAACATATGGCAAAACTACGACGCAGATCAAATTTTTAAATATATAGAGTTATAACTATCGTACAGCTGCTAAAACTGTATGCTGCATTTTATTTAAATTATTATTGTTATTTTCTTTTTGATTAGTTCATGTCTTTTTAGATGAACTGACATGGACAAGAGTATTGTATGTGTTTTTCTAAAAAATAACACTGAAAAATAACACTTTTTTTTGGAGAGGTTACTTTGTTGTTCATAAAATAATAAAAATCATTCATCTGAAAGTTTGTTAAAATATGTTTATTTTTCTGCAGAAAGAGTGTTGCAACAGGTTCATTATCTCACAACATAGCCATTTTGAAAAAAAAAAAGACAAATGTTAAGCAACCTACGCATTTTAACATTTGCGTAAAACAGCATTCGCTTTGAAAAACCTGCAAAGAGAAAACAGCTTAAAAAAATGTATAATACATTACATGCAGATATAATTAAAAACACGTGGGAAAAAACATCGCATTTGGAGAGAAAGAAGAAATGAACAAATTACAATTCCTTGAAAATTCGAGTTTCAGATGAAGAATGCATAAAAACAAACAATCCTCCTCTTTTTATCACAATATTCTTACAGATATCCATCACAATTTTGTAATAAGCAGTTTAAAAAAAAACTGTTTAACTGTTCAATAACTTAATAACTATTTTAACCTACATTCCCAATTACCATTGACCTGAAATGATGCCTAAATGACCTACTCATCCAATTTCCTCGAACAATCGGGTCTTCTTATATTCCAAAATGATAGGATACCAAAAACACTAGAGTTAATTTTTAGTGAAATTTGCATACACGGACACAAATATTTGCTCATATTTAATCATCATACATAACTGCTGGAAAGACAGGGCATAGCTCAGTCAAAATTAGCTGTAACTTCAAACTTGATAGAATAGGACATTTTTGGCGGATTATCAATTATATATTAATGCCAGTTCAGTGGTATTTTATTTGACGCCAAGCATGCATTTTGGGATTGGTAAGCTTGAAATTCGATTTTTCGGCTAAATCTGGTGAAATGTTACCAGCTTTGAGACTTCATTTACTTCCAACTTTGCAACAACTTAATAACTATTTGTAACTTCATCCCCATTGACTCATATGAAACACTGGAAGGGATGGGACCAGGGCCCGACTTAGACATTAGGGGGCCCTGGGGCAAACATTATTAGGGGGGGGGCCTTCTATCTTAAAATTTTTTGTAAATTATACTGAAGTGACTAAAACTGAAATTCATAACTATTGTACATGTACATAAATTTCGTACCAAGTACTATTCACATCTATATACATAATAGCAGAATAAAGAAAATTTTATGAAATTATAGAATACAGGGTTTTTTTTTCAATTACAGGAATATGAGAATAAATATGAGGCCTTAAGGCGGCATTGGATATGGAAACAGAGGGGGTAGAAGAAGAGAGATCCTTAAAATTAAAAAAATAAAGAACTTTGGTCACATTTAACCATTTTTTATCATTTGACACTCCTTTAACGAAAAACTATATATGTCCTTGAGGGGGGGGGGGGGTCCGAGGCAATTGCCCTGCATGCCCCTGCCTTAGTCAGGCTCTGGATGGAACACCTCAGAGCCGTCCTAATGAAGGACGTTTTAAAGCCGGCCCTTTCCTTTCAGACTCTAAACATAATCTTATCCACTATAGTATCAATAAAAAAGAATTGTTTTCATTTGTATACTATGACCTGGGGAGCCAGAGTTCGATTCCCTAACTATTATAAAGGAGTAGCATTTGTTTGTGTATTTGTAGGGGTAATTTCTGGAACTACTGAATCAATTTCAAAAATAACGATGGGCAATTGATGATGAAAGTCCTTATTCTAACATTTGCAGGGATGTAGTGAATGGTGTACGGGGGTATGCACGAGGTTATATTTTATGCTAAGACACTATCTTTTCTTAATTAAAATCATAAACTTACATTAAAAATTTTCTATTATACCATCTTCTTTTTATTAAAAAATATTTTGTGTCCAAGTGCGAGGCCTTTCTATGCACGAGGCTCTGTGCGGTCGCACCTGTTGCAAACCCCTAAGGATGGCTCTGTCTGCAATAATGCTTGTATTTTTTTTTTATTTACGACTCTTGCATCAGATGAAACAATCATTGCATCACACTTGTTCCTATAAATCTTTTTACTGGCAAGCACAAATGAGTTTTTGACCTAAGAAATCTATTTTATGACTAGCTGCCAATGGTGACCAGTTTTGTCGTCCTTAAATGTAATGCTAATCATTTTATAAAGTTAGTTTTATTCATAATTTAATTTATTTGCCCAATCTTTTGCCAAATCGGAAGATTCTAGTAGAGAAATCAAAAATTCATTATATTTATCTTAGCTGAGCTCAGGGAATAGTTCGCAAAACATTGTACAAGCTGCATTTTTTTAATTTAATTAATTTTATTTAAAATATAAAGTACTATATGATTATAGTGTGTACCAATTTCGAAAAATTATATAAACTTACATAATTTTATTATAAACTAGTAAATCTGCAGATAAGTAGCCTCAACATCAGCTTGGTATACCATTTTTTTAAAACACACTTTGGGTAATATTCAACGTTCTGGAAACTGTAATTTAAAATTTTCAAGTTATGTAATTATTTGTAAGAATAAAATAAGAAGTTTTCATTCATCAAAAGTGTTAAAGATTTAGTTATGTTAGGATAGTCTGAAATTTTCCTGATCTATTATTTTTAATTTTTATTATAATACAGTAGATTTCTTCAGGGGGGGCGAGCCCCCCTGACCCCCTCGTAGTCTCATTAAATTTAAATTTCTAACTTTCCATCAATTTGCTAATGGTTATCATATATCTTCTATTTCTTCATACATTTTCATTTATAAGGATAAGTAACAGTTTTAATAAGCATTTTTCATTATCCTCATACTTCTACATACCTGCCAGCCAAACACTTATGTCTGATGTATCAGGAACTTTTGAAAGTGTAAACTCAGTAATTTAGGGTTTTACAATTTTGTCTCCGAAAAAAAAGAAGTTTTGATTGCATTTTGGTTATTGCAGACAGACAGAAGAACAGACTGACAGACGGAAAACAATAAATTTTGTGTCGCCATAATAAGCCTTCACTGAAGTTTTGGCAAATGACATCATTATTCATGCGTTATTGCTATCCATGTTTCTTGTATTTTTAACGACTGCTATAAAATAGCTGTTTTATTTCAATTATGACGTCATATTTTACCAAGTGAAACACTTGTTAAAAATATAATTCTTTTTTATTTCTTTTACATCTAATTATGTCTCTATTTTTGTCAGAAAAATTCTTATTAACCAAACAAATATCCGTGTTTAATATTTAACAAAAAGTACTATATCTATTTTTATTTTAATTCTGACGTTATATTTATTTATTTTTTCTTAGTTTAATATTTCACAAGGAAATTGCTCAATTGAAACTTATTGCCGTTGAAAAACTAATATTCCAGAATTTGATTTTTTTGGCAAGGATAAAGGAAATTGGTTAAATTTTATCTAAAAAGCAGCTATTGATTCTCGATGAAAAAGAAGGAAATTTTGAATTATTAAAGAAAAAATTTGAATAAAATTAATAAAACATAGCCTATGTTCTTTTCTATGCTATGTTATATTTATACGCAAAGATACAAAGACATTAATTAATTCACCAGTTTTGACGTTAACTTCATTTAAATTTTCGTACACGCATTCAAATTTATAACATTATAAAAATAAGGATTAGGATGAATGGTTGCTTAGCAACCATTAAGAGAAAATAAAGAAAATGAAATAAATAGTTCGAAATAAGTAAATCTTTAAAACAAAATAGTTTGTATTATTGGAACACATTTATAAAAAATCTCCAAAATTTACAACAATAATTTAAAAAATCTGACAAATGCATAGACAAAATTTCAAAACAATACGAATAATTTAACTGGTAAATTTCTGTATCCATTCGTCATTGAACTCCATTAATGAAATGTGGCATTTTCTCTCAAGAAAAAAAAATTGAAAATCATTGGATTTGCCATAGAAAAGCATTATTGCGCAAAATAAAATATTCTATATTTTTCGAACGTATGAATCAAATCTAACAAAAAACTGTACAGCTTAATCCCAATGCTTCACTAACATACACACTTAATTTCAAGCCAATCGGATGCTTTTTGCGTTAGTTATCGCGGAACAGACAGACAGACAGAATCCAAAAAATTTCGTGTCTCGAAAGTAAGCCTTCACTGACGTTTCGGCAATAATCAAAGAACAAATCAATTAGTAAAACATTAATAAAAATACTATTTAAAAATCTAATTAAAGTCACTTACTAATATTATAAACACGTGTATTGCGTTCAATGTCAAGTGAATGTGAGATTTAAAATCATCCATTATTGGCATTTAATCTAATAGTTGTTTGATCATAGTTTTTTGGTTGACAAGATAATCAAGTAGAACCAAAATTAATCCTTCCATTTATTCATTTTATTTAAAATACACAAAATTCATTTAAAACTGAAACATTCAAAATTCGTGACAATTACTTATTTTTTGTTTAAAAAAAAGGATAAAAATAAACAGATTGTAATTTAACAAATTACAACGATTATTTGGAAAATGATATTTTCAAAGACAACAATTTTAAAGACTTATCAATAAATTATATAATTTAAAATAATAATAATAAACATCATAACGTGGTTTGCGAAAGAACAAAGTCATATGTTACGTACTTCGTGCATTAAGGCCCCTGTCCTCGCTCGAGGAAACGCTCGCGAGCTAATGCTATTACTATGGGGAAGCATTTTTCTAATAATAACTCTTTCGCATTTTGACATTTTTGAATCTTTTTTTTTGCATTGGATAGCTGGGGTGCATGACGACAGTGCACCTTTTTTACTTTTTCAATTTTGGTTGCAGATATTTTTTTTAAGCACTTTCAGTTTCGAAACCGGTTTTGTAAGTGAAACTAACTTTGTAAAAAATATCTGCAACCAAAATCGAAAAAGTAAAAAAGGTGCGCTGTCGGCATGCACCCCAGCTATCCAATGCAAAAAAATTATTAAAAAATGTCAAAATGCGAAATAGTTTTTAGAAAAATGCTTGTCCATAGGAATAGCACTTTCTCGCGAGCGTTTCCTCATGCGAGAACAGGGGTCTTAAACATTAATATTCCTAGACCAATGTTTAAAAAAACCCGGTAGTTTATACATAGACATCTTTAGCTGTTTAAAATGTGCATTTTTATTGGATGGAGTTTACCAGACTGATTTCTGAACACCCCTTATTACCAACGACATGGATTAAACATTCATATTTCTGGACCCATCACGAACAAATTTTAAATGAAATTTCACTTTTACAATTTTCGGAACTGCAAATTTTTGAACTTCTAAACATCACACATTTTAAATTTTTACACCTTTGCGTAGAGAAAAATATGCACTTTTTAATGAAATTTGTTTTAAATCTTTATCACAATTTGTTTTCATATTATTAATTTTTTTAAAGTTTTTATTGCTCTTTTTTTTGTCATTGTGGCAACAGAAGTATTCCAATTTTGGACATTAAATTTGGACCCATCAGAAAACGAAAAAAAAAAAAAAAAAAAAAAAAAAAAAACTATTCTATTTTTGATCATTAAACGTGAACCAATCAAAAAAAAAAAATAAAATAAAACAAGTAGCGGAATTCAGCCAATAAAAAGATTCAGATTACTTCAGATTTCCCAATTCTCTACCGAGGACAATAACTATTTTTCCAAATAGTTAAAGAAAAGGAAAATAATAAAAATTACCTTAAGCTATGACATTTAACTTCAAGAATTATGAATCATTTTAATTTACCACACAAAAAATAAAAAAAAATTAAAAGGCGAGTTAAAAAATTGGCAAGATTTTTATCCGGTTACCAAAAAAATACCAAGAATTCTCTGCGACCAAGGCACCTTTTATTGCATTTTTATTTGAAATAAAATTTTTTGATTGGAAATGACAATGCATAAAAAATACGCAACAATACATTACAATACAAAAAAATGCAATTGTTTACGGCAATTAATTGATTTGCACTGACATAACATACATGAAATGATAACGATGGAACAATAGTTGGCAATTTATCACTTGGGCTAAGTACCAAAATAGCAACCTGGCAAACATAACCCGAAGCAGTCAGCCCAAACTTTTGATAACAGTCATGTGTCTATTATTATAGAGATTGATGACAGTTACATAACTTAGACTAATATTATTGAGATATCAAAATTAAATAAGTATGCTGATTTTCAAAGCAAATTTTCAGTCTCATTCTTTATTGCTACCTTAATTGCTGTTAATGTATCATAAACTCAACGTTACGTCTTTTAAGAATGAACAGTTAAGACCCCACACTAGTCAAAGAAAAAGAACCGGTTTTGAAAGTTAAAGTATTTTTTTTTTTAAATCTGAAAGCAAAACTGAAAAAGTAAAAACTAGGTCGGTTGTGGATCGGCCTCAGCTATCTTGTGCAAAAAAATCATGTAAAAATATAAAAATTTGGACGAAATGTTTGAAAAAAACGCTCCCATAGACTTTACATTATCATCCGGGTCTTTTTCTGTGCCTAGTGTGGCGAATTAAGCGTAAAAGCCACATCCTTTTTGCAAAAACCTATTTTCTGAAAATGTTGGTGTAAGGGAGGGATGGGACATGTTTTATCCCTCCCAAATGATAGATCTATCCTTATAATTATGTTTAATGGCATACAATTTTTGGTATATTTTATTTATAACACTATCTTGTTTTAAAATTGTAACAAATAAAACTTATTATTTCACAAGTTAAAAAGAATTTCAACTATTTTTAAAAACAAATATGCAATGAAAAATTAAAGCAATGCAAAATTTTCTTTTGCTACTGATGCATTATATATCAATATTAACCAATAGTATTAAAAGTATTCATATGTATTTCTATAATACTGGTTTCCTTAGGTTTTAAATAAAATATTCCTGTTTTGAAATAGTTATTAAACTCAAACTGCAGACTTTCATTTTAACAATATTAATGAGAATTTTTCATGAATGAATTTTTTATAATATTAATGAGAAGAAATGAAAAAAGAAATTTCATCCTACCACGAGAAACTGGCTATTATTTTATCATTGGTGAAGCAGACATAATTGCAAATTTATTGCCACCAAAATTAACCGAAAGTATTAATCAGACACAAGCAGGGTTGGAAAAAAAATCATGATTTTTCTAAAAAAAAAAAAAAAATTGGATTTATTTGATTTAAATCAGATTTTTTTTATTTAAATCAGATTTATTTGATTTTTTTAGAATCCTATATTTAATTACTGTGTTTTTATGTTTTTACAATACATGAAGCAATTTTTTATAATAAATAACTAAAAAAGAATAAATAATATTTATAATTTATAAAAATAATATAAGAAATAATTATATAGTTAAGAAAATATTATATTCTAGTTACTGATCGGTACTAAAAATTAAACATCTAGGCTTTAATCTAAAGACATTCTATTATTTTGTAATTGAATTGTGCATACTAAATAACAAATAAGAAATAAATTTAAATATGTTGTAAATGAATAGAAACTGGCAAAATTAAAAAAAAAACAAATTAAATACAGTAGACTCCCTCAAATCCGCTGCCCTAATATCCACAATTCTCTAAAATCCACGCATAATTTACAGATGTAAACAATGAAGCCCTCAGGTCAGGTATAGGGACAAAATTTGACTTTTATTTTTATATCAATTCTATTTATATTTTAATCTGTAACTTTCATTAATATTGTTAAATTCATGCTTTTTCATGAAGGAAGAATAAATTTATTTCCGAAAAAAATTCAAGGTATTGCTAATATCAGTGGTGATCACAATCTTTTTGCAAAATGCATTTATACATTCATCAAGCTTATTTTTATTGTTGAGTTTGGTTAAACCTGAAATAAAACTTCTATATTTTATGATATTGATGTGAATTAGTAGTGCACCTTTATGGGGCAAGTTCCATTGAATAATTTAGGAAAAAAAGCATCTTCATAATAAATATTTAGTTATACATTACTGATTATTTACTTCATCTTTGTTGCTTTCAATATTTTAATCATTTTTAATTACCTAAATTTTTATTATAGTTTATTAACTTACATAATTGTTTTAATGTTTTACTATATTATAAGCATTCATTAACTTCAGTTGCATTATTAATTACAATCAAATTACTGTTTAAAAATGTAAACAAACCCATGACCAAAAATTCTCAAAATTCTAAAATCCACACAACCTCTGGTCTCAAGCTGTGCGGATTTGAGGAAGTGTACTGTATTCATTTAATGCAAGCTATTTATTAAGGGATAAAAATCACAATTAATTCTGTATTTCTTAAGCAAATAGGAAAAAATCAGGGATTTAATTGTTTGAACAAAAACACTAATTTAGAAGCTTTGTCTACTCCTAATTATGAAGGCTTGAACGAATTACTCCAAAAGAAGAAAATTGTCTTTTTACTCCAGTAGATGAAGCCATGGTTGTTGTTATTTGGTAAATAAATTCAATTTCAATTTCGCTGACTCTCTCTTTACCTCCCATTACATAAAAGGATTTCCGCCAATCATAATCTGTCATAATATCAGAAACTTTTTTCTCAAGCAATGGTAATTTTTGAAATGGGCCTTTTTTGCTTGAAAATGACCTACAGTGATGAGAAGATTTAGACAATCTTCCTTAATGAATGCCAAATGTTCATTATTTTTCCTTACATTAAGTTTCATTTCATTTTGATTTAAAAGAAAGAACCTTAATAAAACTCCAGCAAAATAACAGCCATTAATAGTTTGTTCATATCTTGCTTTAAATTTTGTAATTCTATCGTTATCTAATACATTTTCTAACTTTTTACCCAAAATTTTCCTTTGATATGTGCATTCATGTGAAATTGCAAAAAATTGATTTAAATCAAATGATTTTTTAATAAAAATAAGTTGATTTAAATCTAGATTTAAATCTTGATTTAAATCAGTTGATTTAAATCATGCCAACCCTGGACACAAGCATATTTTCATTAGGTTTGAATTTTACAAAATATAATGCAGCATAAAATAAATGTTGTTATTTACAATATGAAATAGAAATGTGAATAATACCAGTGGTATAGTCGTAAACTAAACAGAATGTATAGGACAAATACTGAGACAAATTGCGTGTTAATATATGTTCCCACATTGATAAACATCAGTACCAGAAATCTCATTGATTATAAAGTTATGTCATAATAAGTAAACGTATTTTTAACTATCTTTGTAGTTTGTACATTGTTTTAATTACTATTCACTTACACACATTGAGATTTCCGATTATTATTTTTGTTGATAATGTATCTTCCTTACGAACATTTGCGTTTTTTGTAGGATAGGTTCGCCAAGTGTATAGAGATAGTGTATAAATTGCGATACTGGTTACAATTTTATCTTGGGTGGGTCGCAATTTTTTTTTTTTTTTTTTTTTTTTTTTTTTTTTTTTTTTACTGAAAAATCGGTTGCGATAATTTTTTTTCACTGAAAGATGGATCGCATACCAAGAAAGTTTGGGAGCCGCTGTCCCAGATTATATATACTGCAGCTTTTTTCAGAAACACTGGGTATACGGTGTTCCTTAAATAAAATTCAGAAGATATATGGCGTTTACCTCCATATCCCCTCCACTACAATCCTGAATAACAGACTGCCTTTGTCATCTTGTCACGTAATTTTAGAAATATAAAATTAAACTTTCATTGTTAAAAGATGTTCCATCGCTTCCTCAAAGGGGGAGGGATGGGACATTTTTGTTCTTAATTTATTTGATTCATGAATCAAATTTTTTAATTATTTTCATCAAATTTACATTTTTTATGCATTAAAATGTTTCAAGATGTTATTAATAAAAATTTCCATTTTGTACTAACGAAACACAATTTGTAAAAAAAAATGTTTTTGTTAATTAACGTAACTGTCTCATCCCTCCATACTCTGCCCTAGATGATAATGAGATAGGTTTCATCTAAACCCTTGGGTAAAATTTAAAGAAGAAAATTTAACAAATAAGTAAGATTTTTTTTTTGCACACAAAAAATAAGCACACTTCTCTTCTATTTTTAAAAAGTGTTGCTTCAATAAAGCCTTTTTCTGTCACATAAGATATTGAGTAACAATTTATCCTTTTCAGTCTGATTAATTTTTGACTTAAGGGGAAATTACTTTACAGTGAAATAAAAAGTTAATGTAACTATCAAAAAGTTATCGGTACCACTTAATTATTCTGTTGACCTATTTTGTCAAACTATTGGCTAAATTATATAAATCAATGTAATTTTTTTTAAAATAATTAAAAAACAAATAAATTACTATAACATTAATAAAAATACAGATGAAAAGTTGAATTAAAACTCCATTCATGACAAATCAAACACATGTATCTTGTTTAATGTTAAGTGAAAATGAAATTTACGATCATCCATTATTGGTCTTTAATCTTATATCAATTTTTATATTTATGTTTACAGAAATCACACAAATACATTAACAATTATTCATTTATTATCTTAAAGGACACTAAGCCATGGAAGAAGTGTGATTTTTGCAATTTATTACTCAATGCTGAAACATGAAAAATGATATTATTAAATGCAACGACATATACAGTGTTAATATTCCATTTTGAAAATAAAAATATCAGAGATTTTTATGAATTGTCAATTTTGTATGAGACAAATGCTTCCTTAAGCATTTATTATCAGATAATCCTTTGGAAAACATATTGCACAAACAAAAGATTTTTTTTTCAGTATAAATCAAGAGGTGTCTTTCTAGTTGACAATGTCTAGAAAATCCTCTGGGACATATTTTAAGAACACAACAATTTTATGCTGTATGTGTTATAAGGTGTCTTCTTAATTTACTATTCTGAGAAAATCTTTTAGAGCATACTTCACAAACAAAGGGTTTTTCATCTGTGTGTATCAACCGATGCCTTCTTAGCTTAGCATTATCAGAAAATCCTTTGGAACATATTTCACAAACAAAAGGTTTTTCACCTGTATGTGTCAAGAGATGGGTTCTTAGATTACCAATCTGAGAAAATCCTTTAGAACATATTTCACAAATAAAAGGTTTTTCACCTGTATGTGTCAAAAAATGTCTTTTTAGAATACTCTTATCACTAAATCTTTTGGAACATACTTCACAAACGAAAGGTTTTTCATCTGTATGTGTCAAGAGATGTCTTCTTAGACATTTATTGTAAGAAAATGTTTTGGAACATACTTCACAAATGAAAGATTTCTCTCCTGTATGCGTCACAAGATGTTTTCTAAGATAACTATTCTGAGAAAATCCTTTGGAACATATTTCACAAGCGAAAGGTTTTTCACCCGTATGTGTCAAGAGATGTTTTCTGAGATAAATATTGCAAGAAAATGCTTTGGAACATACTTCACAAATGAAAGATTTCTCTCTTGTATTAGTGGAGGAATGTTTTTTTTTATCCCCATTTTGAGGAACAAAGTGCTGTTCACTGTAGCAGGAATTTTCCTCTGTAACTGATGACATTTTCTTATGTGAATAAGCTTAACTTCGCACCATGACAGAAACTTCTTTGAAACATCAAAATGAAGAAATTGTCGCACTTTTCATCCAAGGATACTTTTTTAACTTCAGCAAAAATAGTATAATCTACCACGAAATCTAGAAACAGAATGAAAAATAATAAACAAGACATTTTAAAATGAATTGCAATTGCAATAAGCTTTAAATCTGAATTAAGTACTAGCATACTTAACAAGCTTTTTTTCCTTAAATAGTCAAAAATTTATGCATGAAATTATCAAATTAAACATTGTTGATTTAACTCGAGATTTTTTTTTTCATGCATGCAGCTACATAAGTGTTGTTGTGCATGCCATACAGTAAACACTGCCATATCTGGACTGATAAAAACTGAGAATTTATTTTATTGGACACTAGTAAATTTATTTTTTGCTATCTTTACAAGAAGAAAGTATTGGATTTTAGGATTCTGGTTTTCGACAGATTTACACATTTTAGAGACCTGAGATTTCAAAAAACATGTTTTTACAAAATGTCTATGTGTGAGTTTGTGGTTGTCTGTTTGTATGTAACACATATTTTGTGAGTGTTCTATCTCAAGAACTAATGCACGAAGTTTAATAAAAATTTATATTCAGGCATTTCCTGATACAGATTGATGCTGAGTATTTTTATAACTTCTGTAATCCGGACATTGTAAATTTATTAGTTTTTGTTTTGAATTAGAGATAATAGATGGTGCCATAGCTCATATATAAACGAATTTCAGAAAATGGCTATGAAAATGAAAAGATTACGTAATAACACAACTTTATTTTTTCAATTTTAAAACTGTAAGAATTTTCTAAATTACATGTGTAATAATTATAGGTGTCATTTTAGATATTAAATTTTAAAAGTTCATGAATAATGGAAATTTCACTAATAGATGCTTTGATAACATTTGCAAGAAATATATACTTCAAACTTAGAAAAATACTGGTGTGCAAAGAATATAAAAACTGTTGCATGTAGCAGCCCTGAGGTCGCTTATAAATCTCTTCAAAAAGTCACATCAACAAGTATAATATTTTTACTTTTAAAAAAGTGTCAGAAAAATTTGAGTTGTTGAGAGTACAAAAATATTTTTTTGCATACACTGCCTTAACATTCTGATAAAAACAGTTCTTAGAGAAAAATTAAATTTTAAAAACATCCAAATAAAATTGTTAACCTAGGTTTATATCTAAATTTGATTTAGTTTCTGTTAATGAAACAAGTACAGTAGACTCCCTCAAATCTGAAACCCTAAAATCCACAAATAAATTATGGATGTAAATAAAAAATTCAGTTCAGATATAGGGACAAAATTTGACTTTTATAATTTTATATCAATTCTATTTTACTTTAATTTGTAATTTTTGTTAATAGTACTGAATTTATGTTTTATTATTATTATTTATTATTATTCTTTGTTTTTACATGAAGAAAGAATAAATTTATTCTGAAAAAAAAAAAAATCAAGATTTTTCTGATATCATTGGTAATCACAATCTTCTTATCAAATATTTTTATATATTAATCAAGCTTTTTTTGGTTATTAAATCTAAATCTGGCTAAACCTGAAATAAAACTTCCTTATTTTATTATTTTGTTGTGAATTAGTAATGTATCTTTATGATGCAAGGATACATTGATGATGCTACATTGAGTAATTTAGGAAAAATATATTTCATGTTTATAATGAATATTTAATAATACTATTGATTATTAACTTGACCTTTGCTTTTAATATTTTAATCACTTTGATAATTATCTAAATTTTTATTATTTTAATTTATTACTTATTTTATTATATTGTAAAGCATTAATTTTAGTTTTGATTGCATTATTAATTGCATTCAAATTCCTGTATAAAAAAATTTAAACAAAGTAATAACCAGAAATCGACAAAATTCTAAAATCCACATAACTTCTGGTCCCAAGCTGTGTGGATTTGAGGGAGTCTACTGTACTTAACTTCAAAATTTACATCTGCCTGTTGGCAGGGGTTTTTTTTAAATATTAATTATCTTTACTTTAAATTATTATTGATGTAGATATATTTTTAATAGCATGTGTATTGTGTATGTAATATGTTATTTTGTATTTTTTTAAAGTACCATAATTTTTATTTAAGAGTTGCAATTTTATCACATTTTGTATTATATACAAGTATGATTTTGTTATATAATGTACCTATTTGTAGAATTTTTTCTATCATTTAATTTTTACTTATAATTTATTGAAACTCTGCAATCGATTTCAATTTGTCAGGAAAGTACTCTTGCAAGAATCCATTATTGGCATTCCTATTAAATTCCTTTGGGGTTCTCCTTTTTTTTAAAAAACATTAAATATATATATTTATGTAACATTAAACCTTATCAAACTTTTAGATGTAAATATGTATATTTCTGGTAATAAAAGTTATCTCGACATTATCTTGTGTTTTCTGTTATTGTGGAAAGTCGGTAAAATTGAATTTATTTTTTTAAATAAAAGTCTGTGAACCGCCCATTAAAACTTTTTTATCAGTCAACAAAACACACTTTGAGTTGTCTATTTATGCAATTAGGTGAAAATTGAAGGGGGTACATTGGGGGAAATCAACCAATGAAGTTGCACCTTTTTTACTTAAAAAAGTGACAAAAAGTCATTTTCTGACAGCATTTTTATAGAATGATATTCACAAAAATCTGTTTAAATGAACGTTTTCTTAATTCTGAACAAAACAAAAAAATTTTGAAAGGTCTAGCTTAAAGCTGAAAGAAGTTATGGACTATTATGTATTCACATGTGCTATTCAAAATGGCGGCAAATTGGCCATCTTGGGAACTATTTAAAAGGTCATAATTCAAAAACCGTTTGATCATTTTCATTAAAACTGATATTTTTGGAATCAGCATTAGAAATTCTACAAATTCACTGAATTTTATCAAAATTGGTGATGGTGAGTGCCATGGTCTGAGTGATCTGACATGGAATGACCTGTAATAAACTACAATAATAAAAATTTAGATAATTTTTAAAAGAATTAAAATATTAAAAGCAAAGGTCAAATTAATAATCAAAATTATGTGATTAAATATTAATTATAAACATAAAAAGTATTTCTCCTAAATTATACAATGGAACTTATTTCATAAAGATACATTACTAATTCACATCAGGATCATAAAATAAGAAAGTTTTATTTCAAGTTAAGAAACTTAATAACCAAAAAAGCTTGATTAATACATAAATATATTTGATAAGATTGTAATTATGAATGATATCAACAATATCTTGATTTTTTTTTCAGAAATAAATCATCCTTTCATGATGGAAAAACATGAATTCAATAACTTTAACAAAAATTAAATTTAATATGTAAGAAATGGATATGAAACTGTAAAAGTCAAATTTTGCACCTAAATCTGAACTAAATGTTTCATTGTTTACACCCATAAATTATGTGTGAATTTTAGAGAGTTGCAGATTTTAAGAGTGCAGATTTGAGAGAGTCTATTGTATAAACAAAAATTATGAATTAAAACATATATGAAATTTATATAGAATCTAAAAAAGTCAAATTTTGGCTCTATATCTGAACTGAATGTTTTATTGTTTAGATCCGTAAATTATGTTTGGGTTTTATGGTGGTGGATTTGATGGAATCTATTGTACTTCGTTTTAACAAGCAAGAGAAGCCATGAAATTTAATATTTTATAAAGAAAGAAAAGTTTTAAAATTATCTTCTTCTAAAAATAATAGAAAGCAAAGAATTCTTTAGTGTAAAATTTAATTGTAGAAATTTGTAATTTGTCAAAAAAACAGGAACATTATTTGGTGCTTATGTATTATCCAGGCCAGGAGATAAAATGCCAAAGAGGGTTATCAAACTTGTTTATTGTTGACAATCAAATTCAAAACATAATTTAAAATCATTAAATATGCATAAAATTATTAAAAATGGTCAATAATAAAAAATAAATAAACAACAACAATAACAAAAAAACATAATAAATGAACAAAACAAATAACAAAAAGATAGAAAAATAAAAATGAGCTTTTAACCCCCCCCCCCTCATAAACTATGATAAATAAACTGTTTTACATATTATTATCATTACATTATAGGTCTTATTAGTTGTGCTATTCTATGTAATTGTCTTTTTAAGTATTATTGAGGTCATTTTTGGTACAATTCTATTTGAAAAGGCTTGAATAATACATAAGGTTTCTATTATACTTGCCGAGTTATCATCATTTGAATTAATTGTATTACTAATTATTTTACAAATTATCTGACAAGTAAAGTCAAAGTGTATAATGATTGTAAAATTTTTATGCAAAAACCAGTTCTTTAAAGTTCTACTTTGATTTCAAAATATTTGTTTTAGAGTATAAGGAAAATATATTCAAAAGATTGAATAATAATAAAAAATAATTAAAAAAGTTTTCTTAAGCAATATCTCAAAGTATAACTTTTTTAGTGTAATTTACTTATAGTGTATGTTAGTTACTTACCAGATAGTTGCTCTTCGACTAATGAAGCATTCAGTTTACCAGTGTGCAGAATATTTTATATGATTATAAATGTCAGCAAAAATAAAACTTGTGACACATAAAATTTTAGGTCACCATGCGATGAAATTACAAGTAGTGAATAACTAAAAAATAACGAGGAATAACTAAAAAAATATATCTTACCATCAATTTATTTTAGTAAAGAGGATGAATCAGTAAAAAGATTTTAAAAATTGTCCAGTACACTCATTGCTAAAGTACAGATGTCAATAAAATGAATACATCACGACGGAATAATTCTTTTCATATATAATGAATTAATCCATAAATAAATTCAATTCACAAAATAAAACATTTATATGTAAAAAGGGAGCTGAAAAAAATTACTCAAAATTCGTGAATCTAACATTTAAATATTTTCTACGATATAAAATTAGATACTATATGATTTTGAATAACTCACAAAAATTAAGCTTAGATTCTTTGTTAAAGGTTAAAGCTTTTTCCGGATAATGGCGGTCTGAAAACTACTACTAAAATCAGGGATAAAAAAATTCTAGTAATACTGCCTCTTCGACAATTTTATTCTTAACCCTTTCCGGCTCACTACTTTTTAAAGTTGGAATTTAAAGAAATGAAAAATTAGGCAATCTATTTAGGCCTAGAGGAGTACACAGGTATTGTTTTGTAAAGATTGCATTAACCATTTTAATTATACAGCTGTTGCCGAAGTGGTAACCTCCCACAAGAAAAGCATTGATAAGCACAGTGAGAAGAGCATTGCTGTGAAGCGCGTACTACAGTAAAACATTTTACCTATTATTTAAAAACAGTAGAGTATGATCTCTGTAGTGCTGCCATCTAGAACTCATAAGAAAGATTTAAAGTAGCCATTAGAATAATTTTTGAAATATTCACGGAGTTTTTGTGTCTCTAAACAGGGGGGGGGGGGGTACTTTAGGTATTGCCGACCCGGCAACACTGCGCCTTAAGGGGTTAAATAATATAAGTGTTCTTATATAACATATTTTGAAAACTCAATCAATTACACTAGAACTATTTCACCATTCTCGATATCATTCCTTTTGGAATGAATTGAATGTATCATTTTCAGTGAATAACTACTTAAAACATCCAAGATGGAGCTCAGTGGTTATTACTGAAGTAAAGTGACGCCAGCACAATGAATAGTTCGGAAGAATTCATTCATGAATAATGAATCACTGAATAAATCGCTGTAAAGAATTAATTCATGAATAATGAATCACTCAATAAATCGCTGTAGCAGATATGTTCAACTAATTCTATTAACAAAACAAAGATTTGTTTTTAAAGCAATCATAATGCTGTCAATAAAATCCAATATGTCCTCGAGTTTTAAAATCGATTTTGTATAACTATCACGAAAATTTATTGGCAAAGTTTGTTTCTGTTAACGGCTGCTAATGCTATGACTAGGTTTTATTTATTTATTTTAAGTAGTAGTTATATTGACATTTTAACAGTTTAGTTAATAACTAATAGAATAATTAGTCAATTACACGGCAGTTTCTCAATGAATAAAACATTTTCCACAAATAATGAATTAATTATTTTTCAGACGAGTCATAACTCATTCCTTAGAGGCTATGAATCAATCTTTGCATTGGCGTCGTACCTAGTATTGTATACAATTTTAATTGTAATCTTGTCTTTGAAAAAGAAATTATTTGACCCGGCCTCATCCTCTTTAATGATATAAGCTGATGATTAATATTAATGAAAGAATGTGGACAAAGATTTAAGATATTTTTCTTCAGTAACTTTTGTATTAAAAGTTCTACAATTTTTGATTTGAAGTCAATAAATTTTATGTATCACCATTCATTAAAATGTTTTATTTTGTAGCTGATAATTTCATTTATTTTCTTATCTGTAAGTAATTTTCTGGCTTATTATCCAGGTTTATTTTTTTAGAAAAGGAAATTGATTTGCATTTTTCTTAAATCACTGCTTTTTAAAACAATATTGTTTATTTGCAGGCTGAATTTGGCTGTGAGCAGCTCAATTGAAAGTAAGTATTTTATGCTTATAATTAATCGCATACTAATGTATTTATATAATATTTATCTGAATTTATCCAATATATAAAAATACCTAATGTAAGTATGGTTATTTTTAAAAAGTAACATTTTGAAGTTTTGGCCTCAAATAGGTTGCCTGAAGTGCTGTGCCAGTGCTGGTAAATAAAATAAATGTTGGTACTTTTATGTTAGATACAAATTTCTCAAATAGTATCTTATATTTTTTATGTGTGCAAATTAGAAAACATCTTTGATATTGGAATAAAATGTTTTATTTGTTATAATAGTTATCTCGCTCGTAAGTCACGCTCTATATTTGTATGTTAAATTAGTAAGTATTTGCAGTACGAATGATGGAGATAAAAACAATATTTCGTGATATTTTTTGTCCAACTAATATAAAAGCATCAATATGTATATATGTATGTTATTGCATCAATGCATTTTGAAGAATAATACTTATATATTAACCATGCAGAAAAGATACCCAATATGAAGAATGTCGTCGATAATACAGATTTAAATAACCTTTAATTTTTTTTTCTTTTCTACTTTGTAATTGCATCAGTTAATATACAGTTGCCATGTAAAAGATTACATTTCAGAAGTATTTCTATATTCATATGTTACATTAGGAAGACTTATTAGGGCTTTTTTGTTTTTTTCTGTTTAATTAAACTCAGAAAATTTATTTTAAAAAATGTGTCTTGATTAAATATAGTAATTGAGTTTATTTATTTGTTAAATATCATCTTGCAGAAATGGTTATTTCACTTGTTCGAAAACAGAACGTTAGAATCATTGTATTGTTTCAGGGTACTTACATATTGATACCACTGCAGCAGAAGTTGCATTCATACACCAATAAGGGGCAATCTTGTTCATGTTAGGAATAACAAGCCTTGTTTTCTATTTCTCAATGCCTCTAATTATCCTTTAATACACAATAGAAGATTTAAACTTAATTTTTTAAAAGAACAATATATATATTAAGAATAACTTTATTAATATAAATTTATTTTTAATATACTTACCTTTTCTTTTCCTTCTGTTCATTAATCATGAGAATTTATTTAATTGATAAATTACTTTTCTTTCAAACATCATATCTGTTTATTTACCTCCATACACATAGTCAAACATCTGAGTCTGATTCATGTGCACTGAGGACATAGTTCATTCTCCTTTTGCCAGATGGCGGTAGTGGATTCATTGAATACATTAGCAGACGTAATCTAATCTGGCGAATTGCGATAGCCCGAACGTTCTGGAGAGAAGGGGTGTGTCGGCACATGTGTCCCCCATGAGTGTACTTAAGGATTTCGTTTCCCTTCGGCTATGGTTCTTCATCTGTTGTTTTTTTTTAGAAGTTTGCAGTTTTCTTTAGTTACAGTGGTTTTAGTTTTCGAGTGTCGCTGATGTTATTTTGTCTGCGTTCAGGCAGCTGATATATGTTTAGTCATGTGTAATAAACATGGTCAATTAATATAGTATAGATGAGCATAAGAATTTTTGTTCTTTCTATAGAACTGTTTAGTTTTGGATCTCGATATAGGGAGTCATATGATGTGAATTGTCTACTTGTTTAAGGACATTGTTATGTATCAGCAGCTGGATGGACTGCAAAGAAGTAGATAGCATAGTAGACTGCATAGAAGTTTAACATCTAGAAATTTGAAGATATGTATTTTTAGCAACTTAATTCTCCGCTCATTTAATGATGCCTAGCTTTTTTGAAATGCCTCACCTAGTGAGTGCTGGGGTAAGTATATTTTTTAGCCTTTTTACGTATTTATTTAATCTTGATATATGATATACCGTATATACTCGCGTATAAGTCGAGAAATTTTAGACAAAAAAAAGAACCTCAAAGTGGAGGGGTCGACTTATACGCAAGACCTAAAAAAAATCTATAAAAATATATCCGAAAATAGTTTGCTAGCACCTAAACAAAGGAGATGGGCAATATCGTCCAATATAAGGAATCGTTCCAGTCAGAATCGTTCACAAAAAGGAATGAGTCATTCGAAGTTGTACCGAAAAAAGGAACGAATCCAAGAAAAATGGAACGTAAAAAGGAACGAGTTCAAGAGAAAAAGGAAAAAATCCGAGAAAATGGAACGAGCCCAAGAAAAAACGGAATGAATCTGATTTTCCTTCGTCATTCCCCGATTCCGATTTATGACATTAAGCATAATTTTTCGGACGACACATTTCGGAACGAAACTGATGGATCGTTCCTTTTCAGTTATTTCATTTCGGAACGAGTCCGATGATTCGTTCTTTTCGGAATGATTCAGAGGAGTCCGTCTTTTTCGGAAGGTTTCCAAGGAATCGATTCTTTTCAGAATCGTTTCATTTCGAAACGAGTCTCAGGAATTGGTCCTTTTCGGTGTCATTTGATTTCGGAACGATTAGGAGGAATCAGTCCTTTTCGGAGTCGTTTCATTTAGGAACGATTCCGAGTCCATATCCTTTTCCGGGGAAAGTCAAACGGTTCCCGCTTTTGGAGGGGGGTCGACTTATACGCGAAGTCGACTTATACGCGAGTATATACGGTATATATATATATATATATATATATATATATTATGTAAACAATTTTTTATTTTTATGTATTTTTATTTTTAATTTTTTTTTCCTTATTTATTATTATTACTAATTTATATATTTTTTGCGTATACATTTTATTTCATTTCAATCTCTCCTTTTAGTGAATTTTTTTAATTTACCCCGCTTTTTTCCCATTTCCCTTACCCCCTTTTTCCTTTCCTCTCCTTCATTGTTTATCTAATTTTGTTTATGCTCTTCCATGATTGGCTGTTGCCTTCTTCTTTCCTATTGGCTGTTCCTTCTGCTTGCTCCCTCTCCCTCCCGCATTCCCCTTCAGTCGTGCTGCTACATTCATAGTAGACACACGTCTTTTTTGCGCCTGACGAAGAAAGACTAAGTTCTTTCGAAAGGCCTTGCGTAGTTAACTTATTTTATGCTGTTTAAAGAAGTTTTTTCACTTCAATCAAAAAATTATCACCAAACTGTAAGATTAAATGTCAATAATGGATGATCGTGAATGTCTCATTCAATGACATTAAATACGATTCACGTGTTTAAAACGTCATTAAGTGATTTGTATTTTGACTTTTTATTTGTATCTTTATTAATATTCTACTAATTCTTTGAAATAAAAATTATGTCAATATGTATAATTTGGCTATTAGTTTGGCGATTTGTATATTTTAACGAAATTGGTCTATGGGATAACAGAGTAGTACCCATTTCCAATATCATCATACAAATAAATTTAATATGAAATAAATCTAGTTAAACTATCATCATTATTAATAAAGTTGTGAATATTTATTCAATTTTGGCTTGTTTCACACCCAGTATATAATTAAATGTATTGTAATATTAATGGAATTAATTGATTGAAATATTATTTTTTGTTAAAATAATGTTTGTCGTGACCATTTATTGCAAGATTTTAAGAAAAACTTGAATGTTCACAACCTCTGAAAATGATCGCTCATCCAGATATTGATGTAAGATGCTTTTAAAAAATTACTTGCTAAATCGAAAAAAGTAGAAAAGTTATTTTTATTGAATTGCCATCATCTCAATTTTATTCATTTGTTTTAATTCACAAAAGAAATCACGAAATGTAAAACTTCACAAAATAAAAAAAGCTTTTAAACTACCCTCTTCTCAAAATAACAGAAAGCAAAAAATTCTTTAGTTATAATTTCCTTATTAATAATAAATTCCTTATTTATTAAAAAAATAATAATAATAACTGGGACATTATTACACATCATTAAGTGAGGAGATAAATTGCTAAAAAGGGTTACCAAAGTTGTTTATTGTTGTCAATCACCTTCAGAACAGTAATTTAACATCATTAAATTTAAATAAAATTGTAAGTAGTAAAAAGTCAATTAATATGTAAAATATAATAAATGAACATAACAAAATAAATATAAAAAACCATAAAAAATTAAAAAGAATAGTACATTTCTGTTTACAAACTCCATTGTCGCCAAGCATAATAAATGTTGCAAAATGAAAATCATGTGAATTGAAACATTTGGAAAATAAAAGAAAAACTTTCTTGATAGAAAAGTGAGCATTTTAAAAATATAATATTTGAAAACTTTATATATACAGTAAACTCCCTCAAATCTGAACATAATTTATGGATGTAGACAATGAATCAATTTAGATATAGGCACAAAATTTGACTTTTTTAGCTTTATATCCATTCCATACATACTTTAATCTATAATTTTTGCTAATATTACTGAATTCATATTTTTACACGAAGGAAGAATAAATTTATTTCTGAAAAAGTTAATTCAAAATTTTGTTCATCACTGGTAATCGCAATCTTTTTATCAAATATATTTGTGAATAAATCAAGCTTTGTTGGTTATTAAGTCTGGCTAAACATGAAATAAAACTTCTTTACGTTTTGATTTTGATGTGAATGAGTAATGTACCTTTATGAGGAAGATTTCATTGAATAATTTAGAACTAATATATTTTAAATTTATAATGTACATTTAAACATACATTATTAACATGACCTTTATTTTTATTTTAATAATTTACAAAATTATCTACATTTTTATTATTTTAGTTCATTACTTATTTGAACATTTTGTTACGTAGTAAGCATTAATTATAGTTTTGATAGCATTATTAATTACATTCAAATTACTGTTTAAAAAATGTAAACAGAGCAATGATGAGAAATCCACACAACCTCTGGTCTCAAGCTGTGTAGATTTGAGGGTGTCTACTGTATTATAAGTATATACAGTAGAGGACCTATTATCCGGAATCCAAAATCCGGAAGGACCCGAAATCCGGAAATGGAGACGATTCAGAACGAGATGAATCATGATGAAATGAATGAATGATGAATCTTTAATCAAATGTGCTTTTTTTCAAGATTTTTTTTAGATTTCATGCTTTTTTGGCTTTTTTTTTTACAAAATTCCCTTTTTCTGCGTTTTTTTGACAAAATTTACGTTTTTTAAAAAAAAAACGCAATTTTTTTCAAGTATTGCTTGAAGTATCAAAATTGATAATTCATTCATAGATTGATGATTCATTCATTTCATCATGATTCATCCCCATAAAAAAACGCAAATTTTTTCAAGCATCACAAAAAAACTCTGCAAATTCGTCAAATATCGCGATAAAACCCAGCAAATTTCGTCAAATATCACGAAAAAATCCTGCAGATATCTCGCAAAAAATGCAAATTTTGTGAAACGATCGCGGAAAAATCCCGCGTACGCGGCCTTCTCTAACTATTTTACGATTTTTCGTCACATTTAGGGGGGCAAATTAACGGTATTTTACGGTTATATATATATATATACATATATATATATACATATATATATATCTGTATTGACTTTATATGTATATATATAAAGCCAGTTAACAAATTTCCGGATTTCGAAGAGCTCTGAATTTCGGATGTCCGGATTTGAGATTTTGTACTACAGTATAAGAGTCAAAATTGTTGCTTAGTGTTTTTTCCACAGACTTCTCATACAACACACTTTTCATTCATATTCTAGATAGCAGTGCTATATTTTTGTTATTATTTTTAAATTTTCCGTGTTTTTTTTTTTTTTTTTGGAGGGGTGGGGGGTGGGGGGAAAGGGGAGTGGAGTGTCGAGTTTCGGACGGACCCGAAATCCAGAAAATTCCAAAATCTGGAAAGCCGTCGGTCCCGACGATTCCGGATAATAGGTCCTCTACTGTACTTAAACATTAATAAAAAGCTACTTTGTGAAATGAGCAGTAATTTTTAATTCGCCGATTTGTTGATTCTAAAAAATCATTTCAGTTACCAGAATTATAGATTACAATTTATATATTTTTTGAAAAATTATTGCAAAACAAATATAAAAAAATAAGTATGGCTATTTAAACAAGCTACTCCTTTTCAGATTTCCAGAATTCATTCATAATTTCATTTCATGGAGTTTTGAACACAACCTGTAATTATGGAGAATTCCAAATTCCTAAAACAGTTTTATTGTGATTTTCCCATTTTCTGGTAATTGCCAAACGGTAAAATCCATCTTAGTGTCAGCAGAAAAAAGTAAATTATAAATTAATTTATATATTAAAAAAAAGTATTTTTAATTTGAATAATAACAAATTAAAAACTTTCTGAGATTAAGGTTAAATAATCATCATTCATGTGTTTTATTTTTCATAAATAGCAAATCACAAAGTATGATTCACAATAAAAATCATTTTCACGATCAGGTTTAAAGAAATTGGAGCATCATCATATATTTTGGCATGGTGTCCATATAACATAAAATTACTAAATGAGCTATTATGAACTCCCCCCCCCCCCAAAAAAAAAACCTCATGAAAAATGAATTGTATTACATAATATTATCATAACATTATATTTCTTATTCTATATATATATTATTCTATATATTCTTATATTTCTTGCTATGCTATATAATTTTCAAAAATTAAGGGTTAATATAATTAGCATATTTGGGGTCATACTTAGCAAAATTCCACTTGACCTGGCTTGGATTAAGGATTCTGTTATACTTGGCAAGTTAAATCCATTTAAATTAATTGTATTATTTATTATTTTAGTGATTTTCTGAGAAAAATGCAGTAAATGCCTATAAAATTTTTCTTCAAATCCAATTCCATAAAATTTCTTTTTGATCTTAAAATATTTGTTTTAAAATGCAGGTAAAATATGTTGAACAAGTAGGAAGTTTAAAAATTATTAATTAAAGAAAAATTGGTATTTATGTATTAACGCCACCACAGCTAGAGCTTTGGCGGTTTTTAAGTACCGCTAATCTACACTTAAAATTTTTCTGACAAATCATAAAATAAAATACTTTATTTAAAATCAAAACATTTTCAAAATTCAAAACACTTTACTTAAAAAAAAAGTAGTTAATTGGATTTTGGTGGAAAATAGGCCGATGTAGAATTTAATATAATTCAAAACAGTCTCTATTTTCTTTCACCTGATGCTGTCACCATGTGAACTCAGATAAATAAGATTCTAAATAATGTGTCGCTGTCTCCTTATGTCTCTTGTTCCTCCATTTAATACTGCCCTACATTCGCTCAACTGTTTGTGTTTGAAAAATCAGCATGAAAAGGCATGAAATGTATGTTGTGCATAAAAATGAGTTTTTGTGTCAAAAATCAATAAACAACAAGGCAAAAAGAAATCCAAAAGGTAACTGCGTGCATGTGCGAACAACAAGATTATTTTTTATTGGCACATTAGTGCAACTTTTGCTGTAGTGGCCAAAAAATTCTTAAATAATATCCCAAAGCATAGTTTTTATAGAGTGCTTAACACATAGTGTATGTTAGTTACTTATTTGATAGTTGATTATTTGACTAGGCAAACATTTTGTTTACCTGTGTGCCGAACATTTCAAATGACTATAAATGCCAGCAAAAAAAGAAAGTTGGGTCACATATAAATGTGCCATCATACTATCAAATAATAAGATGTAAAATTTCCAATACAACAATATCTAAAACTAGTCGTTAGGGGCCCACCGTAATACTTACCCATCACTATTATGTATAATGTAATGTATGAAAATAAAACATGTGAAAACTATTTATACAATGCATTGCACTTTCAAAGAAAATTACAAATGCATTTAAATACTGTACATTGTAATGCTCTATTAATGAATTGCTGATGAACCAATTTCAACAAATTATACGAAGTGCCAAACTACTCAAGTAGTACTGAAATGAAATAAATATTCTTAAACCCTAAAAAAAAAATATCCTTATAACTCGAAAAATAATAATCGTATTAACTAACAGTTTACTGCATCGAATTAAGCGTCTCATTTTACATGAAAATATATCTATGAATTGAAATTTGAATGAAATACAGGGTCGTGAAAAATCGAAGAATGTGGAAAACAAGATTAAAAATATCTTGGCAACTAATTATCCGATCAACTTCTTTCTTGATGCAAAATTTGTATTATTTTATGGCCTTTTCCGTCCACTCCTTAAAAGAAAAAAATTCGAACATTTTTATGTACCTTTCATCAGAACGAATTTTTCGAGAGTCCGAAAAAAATTCTGGTTAATCGAGGTTACTGATATAAAATAGGCTTAGTCCTATTCTTACATAATAAGTACATACAAAATTTCAAGTCTCTATCGTAATTTGTTCGTGAGATAGAGAGTTTACAGACAGACGGACGGCAATTTTTTCTTTTTTTCTAAAAATATGTTTTTCAGAATCTCCACCATCTAAAACGTGTAAATCCGTGAAAAATTTTTTTTTTTCGATTTTGAAAACGATTGCAAGACTTACCTTATACTATGATGGGTAAGTAAAAACATACCATCCAATAATTTATTGTAGTAAAGAAGATAGAACAGTTAAGAGATTTATACCCATTACAAAAGTACAGGCGCCAGCACAATGAATGAATCACGACAGCAAATTTTTTCATGAATAACGATTCAAATCATAAATAAATTCAATTAACAAAATAAAATTTTTATTAATAAAAAAAGAAGCAGATATCATTAATGAAAATTCGCGAATCTAACAATTAAACATTTTTTCGGATATAAAGTTAACACCTTTTGATTTTGAATTACCGTATTTTCGGGCGTAAGAGCCGCGGCGCATACGAGTTTAAAAGTTAAAATTATGCTTACTGCGGCGCTTCTGCCGGGCGGCGGATACGATGTATTTTTTTTCCCTTGCAGCGATATTCATTACAGAGGTGATTCTAATCGGAATTTTTCTGAAAATTGTGAAAAGTCAATCACCAGGAAGAAGATTTCGAAAAAAATGTGAAGCATAAAAAATATCGCGAAATTCGACAAATGATAGCCTAATTTCTATCAATCATTCGCAGAAAAAGCAAGAATTTTATCAAAGGATCGGGAGGAAAAAACAGGAATTTTATCAAAGGTTCGCGGGAAAAACGCGAATATGAAAACGAAAAAAATGTGTATTTCATGAAAGGATCACTTGAAAAACTACAATTTTATTATCGTAAAATCCGCCTTTCCCAATCAAACGCCAGTCCCCACTATAAAAAAATCGCTGAAAAAAAACCCGCTAATTTCGCCAAAGAATTACGAAAAATAACCGCAAATTTATTGAAAGGATCGGAAAAAAATCATGAACTTCGCGGAAGTATCGTTAAAAAAAACCAATATTTCGACGAAAGATTGCAGTAAAAACGCGAAATATGTCAAAAAATCTCTAAAAAACACAAATTACGTCAAAAGACTGAGGAAAAGTCGTGAATTTCTCAAAGGACGCCAAAAAGAACGCCCAAAAGAATTGTCAAAAAAATTGTTAGAAAAAATGCAAATATGTCGAATCAATAAAAAAACGGTAAAAAAAAGAAAAGAAACAAGATAAATTCAATCGAAAAAACGCAGAAAAAAGGAGAAATTTGAAATAAAAGCATGAAATCTATTAAAAAATCTCGAAAAAACGAACATTTCATCAAAGATTCATGATTCATTCATTTCATCATGCTTTATTACGTCCTCAAAAGCGAATGAGAACAGAATTGAATCATGATGAAATGAATGGTTCATGAATCTTTGATGAAGTGTGTTTTTTCAAGATTTTTAATAGATTTCATTCTTTTTATGCTTTTTTTACAAATATCTCCTTTTTTCTGCGCTTTTTCGACAGAATTTACGTCTTTAAAAATAACTGCAATTCTTTTCAAGTATTGCGTCAAGTATCAAAATTCATGATTCATTATTCATTCAAATATTTATGATTCATTCAATTCATCATGATTAATCCCTTGATCATCCTCATAAAAAACGCCATTTTTTTCAAGTATCGCGGAAAAACTGCAAATTCGTCGAATATCGCGATAAAACCCTGCAAATTTCGTCAAATATCGCGATAAAACCTTTCAAACCTCGTTACAAACTATAAAAAAGTATTAAAAAATCGCGAAAAAAAGGAAGCGTGAATTCAGATATAATTTTATCATAAAAAATATACTAAATTTAAAATTGGATTTATATTAAAAATGTTAAAAAAACGCAAAAAAACACTGAATATGACGCAATTTTTAACATTTTGATGTATTTTCGTAAGTGCGGCGCATACGACGGTGCGGCGCTTCTGATGAATATTTGTTTTATTTTAATGCATTTTCGCAGGTGCGGCGCTTACGGTGTGTGCGGCGCATACGCCCGAAAATACGGTACTCACGAAAATTAATCTTACATTCTTTGATAAAGCTTGTTTTGTTCAGCGACTGTCTAATAATCAGTATTGCAACCAGGGATAAAAAAAAAAGTATTAGTCATATTGCCATAGCAGCAGTTTTATTAATAAATAATATAAATAATTTGTCAAGTATACAGGATCCATGCAAGACCTTTTAGAATGAGTGATTGAATCTTTTTCAAGGAGAATTGGTGTAAAACTCAACGATTCATTCATGTGGCGTCTCTCATTTATTGGCATCTTGTATATAGCCCTGTTTGTAATATCAGGTAACTTTAAAGCATCAGTTTATTAATCTCACTCTCTTTATTAAAATAAGTTAATGCTAAGATAGTTTCTTTGATTAGCAACTAAAATTATACAATTTGCGGTTTGATAACGTAACTACACGGAATTCCATCTGTCGCACATTCTGCGGATAATCATTCAAAGCATTAAAATGTTTTACTTAGAGTAGATAATTTTATTTGTTTATTTATTTGTAATTAGTTCGGCGAATGTTATCCGAATTCAAATTTCAAAACATCAAATTGTTTTGTTTTGTATTTTTAAGTCTAAATTTAAAACATTGTATTGCTCGTAGATTGAATGTGGTTGTATTCAGCTGTGTTGAATGTAAATATTTTTTATATAATTGATAGCATACGAAAGTTCTTATTTGAATTTTATCAAAATTTACATAAAGTATTTAAACAATTAAAAAAAAAAGCAGTGCCAAAATTTGCTTCTTTTGCAGCAAGGCAAACATGGATTTTAGCATCTATTGCCCTCACATTTTATGCAAATTAAATTTACAAAGATAATTTTACTTAAAGGTAATCTATAAATGATGTCACACTTGAAGGGAGAAAAGAGCTTTGGTGAAACTGTGACAAAGGTGGCGGAGGATAAGGACAAATCTGACATCACACATTTTGTTTAAAATAACAGCATTACAAATCAGCAGAATTAAATTTTGAAGTTACTTTGAAATTAACATATATTGTGTTCATAAAATAATGATAAGATTTAAAGCCATTATTATTGCTTGTTTGTTAAAATATTAAAAGCAATTCTTTATTGTAGCATCACATTCTTGATATATTGTGATATAAATTTGAAATTGTTCTGCTTGTGAGAAAATTCTCTAAATTTGTAAATTTTCCATGAAAATGTGTCCATTCAACATGGTTCAAGGCTGAAGTCGTCTGCTAGCGATGTTTGTGCCTACACATACTGGCATTCTGTTCAGTGCAGTGGCTAGAATTACAGATTAGCATACCGCCAGCTCTGGCATCTGACATCATGTGCATGAGGTCCATTCTTGTTTTTGTTGATAGTACAGTAGACTCTTTCAAATCCACAACTCTGAATACTTTTTAAATCTGCACATAATTTACAGATGTAAACAATGAAATGTTCAATTCAGTTATAAGGACTAATCTTGAATTTTTTAGTTTTATATCATTTCCATATATATTTTAATTTATAATTTCCATATATTTTAATTTATTTTTGTCAATACAGTCGAAGTTCTATAATCCGCACACACTGCGGCCAAAGGTTGTGCGGATTATGGAATATTGTGGATTATAGGTATTATGTATATTGTATGTCATTTTATTATTCCCAGACAGCATTTTAATCCTTTATCAGTACAATTTGAAATCTAATAATTAATTTAATATGCTATCTGAAAAGATGCCTTTTTAAAGTTATTTTATTAAAAAATTTATATATAAGTGCATTTAAATAAAAATAATTTCTACATATGTTTTCTTAATGCAGTAACCCTTTTTTTTTTTTCACAAATTTGTAAATTTTCTTAACTGTTTATTTCATTGTTTACATTTGTAAAGTAACACGAATTATAGAAAATTGCAGATTATGGGAGCATGATTATAGATCTTTGACTGTATTACAGAATTCAGGTTTTTTTATGAATGATGAATAAATTTATTTCTGAAAAAATTAGAAATATTGCTGTTTATCAAAAGTAATTACAATTTTGTTACCAAATATATTTATGGACTAACCTAGCTTTTTTGGTTATTATGTCTGGCTAAACCTGAAATAACACTTCCTTATTTTACCATTTTTATGTGAATTAATAACTTTCCTTTATGAAGAAAGTTTCATTAAATCATTTTGGAAAAATATATTTCATCTTTATAATTAATATTTAATCTTACATTATTATTTATTAACTTTTAATATTTTAATCGGTACTACTTGATTATCCTGTCAACCAATTTTGCCGAATTATTAACCAATTTGACATCATTTTTTAAAAATAACAAAAGAACCATTTTTTTAGCAGAACATTTATAAAAATAGAAATTAAAAATCACTTAATGATGTAACAAACATGTGTATCATGTTTAATGTCAAGTGAATGTGGTATTTGTGATTACTATTATTGGCATTTAATCTTAGAATTTGGCGACAATAATTTGGTCAGTGGTATAATCAAGTACTAGTACCTTTTAATCATTATACAAATTACCTAAATTTTTATTATTTAAATTTAAGGAATTCATTATAGTCTTTCATATAGTTCTTTTATTAATTACATTCAAATTACTGTTTAAGAAATGTAAAAATGCAATGATCAGAAATCTGTGAAATTCTGAAATTAGCACATCTAGTTTCAAGTTGTGCAGATTTCAAGGAGTCTACTGTGTATCCTACATTTGAATATTTGACCTTCTTCATAGGAATACATAGTCAATCGTTTATAGAGGTCATGCAACCATTTCCATACTACTCTTATAAATGGTGGGTTACAGATTTTTTTTTTCTTTTACTTAACCATTTGCCCCTGATATAAATCGGGAATAAAAGCACTGTTTCCTCCTAATTGTCACCTGTGAAATGGTTAAAGGTGGGTCGGTATGAATAAAGGTACCTCTGCTATAGCATATTTCAGACAGGACTGCTTTAATCTGGCCAAATGGGTGCCATGAAATGAATACAACCATGGGCCTGGAGTATCAGCACACCTTAAACATATTAAACTGCATAAATACAATATATATATATATATCTTGACAAAGTGAAAAAAATATTACTATCTTTATGCAACCGGCGCATAGCAGCTCTGTCTTTGCACAAAGTTTATATACTCTTTTATGAGAAAAGTATGAAAAATGATGAAAAGATGAAAAAAATGTAAAAATGGGTGAAACAACAATGAACCACAAAAGAGCAACACCAAAAAAACAAAACAAAATAAACTCCCTGCTCTTCAGAAGGTGGGAGGAGTAACAGGTATCAAAAAATTGTAAAAAAGTGTATCCTCACAGGTTTCGCAAGGCATCACAAAGCTGCATACTCCAATTATATAAAAAATTACTGAGAAAAATTAAAAAAAATTTTTAATATACCAAAACAGTAAAATAAATTTTTTTTCATCTTTTCATCATTTTTCATACTTTTCTCATAAAAGAGTATATATATATATATATATATATATATATATATATATATATATTTAGAATCCTATGCAGTGCTGTAATTGGGTGGGAACGTGTGGGAACATCGCTCCCAGAAACATTTAGTTTGGTGCTGTAAAAAGATATCATGTATAAGCATAAACTTTGTTTTTCAAGCGATATGATAATTTATGCTAGTTTTAAAAAGATCCGTTTCCATTCACCATGATAGGAATTACCTATAATCAGACCTTTTGAGTCACCATTCTGCCATGAGTGATGCGAGCCATTTTATCTCATTGGGTTCCTAATTTCAATTGAATTTTGATTTATAATCGAAAAAATTATAATGAGATTTATTAGATAAATGCTATATGAATAGAATAATATAAAAACTAATATACAATAATTATAACTATTAATTAAAGAATCAGCTTTTGTCTAATTATTTTAAATTAGTAAAAATCCAGTAGCATCAACATCTATTCTATGAAAAGGTGAGTTCCCACAAATATTTTTTTTTCCAACTACAGCACTGCATTTGAAAAATTGCTTATATCAACGGAATTTTTAATGAACAAGTAAGTTTAGTTTTATGCTCATAATTTATGATAATTAAGATTTTAAATGCTATAGTAGACTCCTCCAAATATGCAATCCTTAAATCCGCAAATGCCTAAAATCTGCACATCATGACAAATTGTAAACAGTAAAATTTTCAGATCAAATGTAGAGACAAAAATTATAGAATTGTTTAGTTTTATATCATTCCATTTGTATTTTAATAAGTAATTCTCAATAATATCAATCAACTCATGGTTATTTACAAAGAAAATATAAATTTATTTGTGAAAAAGAAAAAATGATATACTGATATCACTGGTAATTAAGATACCAAATTTAGGTATATACATTAATCAAGCTGTTTTGATTATTAAGAATAGCTGAACCTTAAATAAAATTTCCATACTTTATGATTTTTATTAAAAATTTAATCAATTTTAAAATGTACTTTTTATCATTTTAGTTATCATTTTATTTAATTATTTTAATATTTTACTATATTACAAGCATTCATTATAATTTTGATTGCATTATTACATTGAAGTAACTGTTAAAAAATATAAACAAAGCAATGACCAGAAATATGAAAAATTTTGAAATTTACACAACCTCTGGTCCCAAGCTGTGCAGCTTTGAGGGACTCTATTGTATTAAAAAATAACATCTTTAATTTGGACTTCGATAATCAGGATATTTTTATTTTCAATTAAAGATAATAGATGGCGCCATTGCACATACAAGCATAAGTTAAAAAAAAGAAAAAGAAAAAACTGCCTAATTTGAACTTTTTTTTTCAATTTAAAACTTAAAGAATTTTCTAAAATAATATAAAATTTATATAGGCGTCTGTTAATTTTGTCTGTTTTTTTGTTTAAGCTATAAATATTTAGAATCAATGGTAATTTTACATTTTTTCTTTCTCCAAAGATGAGAAGATGTTGCCGAAACATCGCAAATTGGATTTTATTGTTATTATTATTTTCAAGTATTTAATTTGTGACTTACTTCAATAGTTGTGATAGTTGTGCTTGTTATATATACATAATTTTTCTAAAATTAGCTTTATATATTGTTATTTTAAATATGTTAATAAATTATAAAGTTTTTTTTTTAATTACAAGTATTATTTAAATTTCTTACCGTTTTTAGATTTTATTTATTTATTTATTTATTTATTTATTTATTTATTTTTTGCTATATTTTTTATGATACAGTAGACTCCCTCAAATCCACACAGGTTAGGACCAGAGGTTGTGTGGATTTTAGAATTTTGTGGATTTCTGGTTATGGGTTTGTGTACATTTTTTAAACATTAATTTGAATGCAATAAATAATACAATCGAAATTATAATGAATGCTTGCAATATAGTAAAATAATATAATAATGAAGTAAGGTAATAAACTAAAAAATAAAAATTTAGGTTATTTAAAATGATTAAAATATTAAAAGCAAAGGTGATGAAAAAAAATCAATAAAAGGCATAATTAAATATTCATTATAAAGATTAACTGTATTTTTCCAAAAATTATTCAATGAAACTTGCCTCATAAAGGTGCACTATTAATTCTCCTCAAAATCATAAAATAAGGAAAGCTTATTTGAGGTTTAGTCAGACTTGACAATAAAAAAGCTTAATTAATGTATAAATATATTTGGCAAAAAGATAGTGATTATGAGTGATATCAGCAACCTTGATTTTTAAAAATAAATAAATTTATTCTTCTTTCATTAAAAAGCATGAATTCAGTAATATTGATGAAAATTACATGTTAAAAAATGTATAGAATTGTTACAAAAATTAAAAAGTCGAAATTTTACCCTGTATCTGATTTGAAAGTTTCATTGTTTACCTCTGTAAATTATGTGTGGTTTTTAGAGAGTTGTGGATTTGAGGGAATCTACTGTATATCTATTATTCTTATGCTTGTATTATTTATTGAGTATTTATAAATCATAAATTTTAATTAAAAATCGTTATAGCTATTGTTTTTTCTAATTTACAAAAATGGCAATACTGCATAAAATGTACATAATTTTTCAAAATTTATATATATTTAAGGGCATTTTAATTGATTTTTCTCAAAGTTTAAAAATTATTTTAAACTATCACATTCTTTGAATCTTTCATTACCATATTAATGAAAAACATGAGTATTATTTTTTTTAAATTCATTCTTGTTTCAAAACTTCTGTAAATTAAAAATTATCATAAATGTGTGTATTCCAGAATAAAGAAGATATATTCTATTATTTCTTTCTCTCTTTGTGTTTCAGAAATGTAATGAAACATTCAAAGAGCATTATGAAATAAAATTACATTATAATATTTTTAATCTGGAAACTTCCATATTCCAGGCACTTTAGTATATTTGTTCATTTAAATTTTAAGATAATAGATGGAGCTGTAGCACATAGAAAATTATTAAGAAAAATAAAAAGACTTACCTAATTTACTACGTGTTTTCCGATTTTAAAATTCTAAGAAATTTCCAAAATTATGTATAATTAATATAGGTGTCGCTTTGTAATTTTAAGTTGCAAAAGTGCAGAATTAATAGTAATTTTACCATTTTTCTTTCCCTAAAGATAACTACATGACATCAAAGCATCACAAAATCGGATTTTATTATTATTGTTACTTCCTTTAGATATTTAACTTGCAACTTACTTTGATATTTGTTGGTGTTATATATTTAATTTTTTTATAATATTAACTTTATATATCTCTATTTTAAAATATTAATATTTTTTTAATTAATTGTAAGTCATTTTTAAATTTCTCACTATAAGTTTTTTTGGTATTACTAAACTTCCATCAATATTTTTTTATATTCCTATTATTCTTGTGATTTGTACTGTTTATTAACCACTTTGCCGGCTGCCCGAGATGGTTCGGTGGTAGCTTTCCTGTCGTTTCTTGTGAGTCCCAAGTCAACTCGTCACTATATGTCGTCTAAAAACGACAGCACCGAGTTAAAAACTTGTTTTGTGAGCTTCTTTCCAAATCAGTTGCCATTCCCCTCCCTCTCCTCACCCTTCTTTGAGAGAAGATTCAAAGGAAAGTGATAGATTTACAATAAATGAAAATCCCCCATTGTTTAAGCTCGAGAAGATAACCACACACTTTTCTTACAAAAGTGAAAATATAGCTTTTTTTATTCTGAATGTTTAGTATAAAAATGTTCTATTTTTCTTAATTTACTTAAATAAAAAAAATTGTAATTTAATATAAAAAAATTTTGTTATAATTCAAAATGATTTTCATTCAAAAATAAATAATAAAATAAAACTAGCAAATAAATTAAAAATTGCCTTTAAAATTTATTTATTTATTTCTTTTGAAATTTTCCAACAAGTGCAGTTTTAAAATTTATTTTAATTAACATGTAAAAATTTTGCAGAAATTATCACAGAATCTTATTGCATTCTGGAATTTGACTAATTCATAAGCGGAATTTTTAACTGAAAGTAGAAATGTTCTAAATGTCTTCATTAGCTTTTATTTATATATATTTTTTAATGTTGCATAAAAAGTTCCTTTATGCTATTGGGCCACAAGCAATTTTTTTTATTTATACAGTAATTTTATATTATTTATAGAGTAAATTATAGTATAGTTATATAGATATTATAGTATAGTTATTTTTAATCTTGCATAAAAAGTTTCTTTATGCTATTGGGCCAAATTATTTTTTTTTGAACAAAAAATAGAACAAAAAATTATTTGTAATATTATTTAATAATTATTCAATAATGGTAAGTTATATCGTTATAACATACCAGGGGCTTCAAATATTTTTTCTTTCGGGGGGGGGGGGAGGTAAAATTTTTCTCCATTTAAAACAAATTGCTTTCATTTAAAATTGTATGTGTTATATGTAAAAAAAATGTTTGAACAAAAATATTGAAAATTAAAACAAAAATTGAGATTAATGATTCATTTAATGATTTTTTTTTTCTTATATTGTGTACAAGTCATAAACTATTTTATATGAAAATAGTCTCATGATATTTTGAGATTTTAGAGAGGAAGAAAATTTTAAAGAAAATACATTAGAGACACTGTCGATGGAATCGAGGGAATTCAGATCAGGTAGATGTATGAAATTTTCATAGTACAGATAAACACATTGTCAAATTGAGCCAGGCTGCTTTTTGTACATGTTTTGAAAATTTATTTAGTTTACTATTACTGAATTAAGAAAGGCACTCAGAAAAAGAATAAATATATTATTTAACTATTAACTATAAAGAAAAAGAAAAGGTGTCTAAAAAATTCAGAATTTCTCAGCTCTAAGCTAACATTTGGCTCATTTTATATGGAGAAGACTAACCTGCTAATCATTTTAAAAAATTCAAAATTATATTATGAGAGACCTTAAATAACTTTTATTGTTATTAATTAGTATTACTTTTTTTTATGAAAAAAAAATCTAGTTTCTTTTATCTCTTATTTAAACCATACTGTTACTGAACTAAGCCTAATCATTAATTGACTGATTATGTAAGAATTTGTTGTTTTTATTGATATGTTTGTGTTTACGGATTTTATCATTATTTTTTTAGCCAAGATAACCTTGTGATTTTTGACTCGTGATTGTTTCTTTCATGGGATCACTCACGAGCCCAGTAGCAGAAAAGTCTCAAAGCTTCTGTGACCAATCCTTCTGGAATAGAAAATAATCCACAGGTAAAATATTTTACGATTAAAATGTCTATTAATCAATCAATTAACTTTGGTGAGTGATGTAAAATTCCCAGGCATTTATAAGTTGAGACAAATGCCAAGGCAAAATGCCCAAAATACAAAAATGCATGTGCATTTTTGCATTTCTGAGAAATACTAAAGTAATTGCTCAAAAATACTTACTGATAAAATCTTTTATAGAATTAATTAAATGCGATGTATAATCATTATTTATCCAGTACTCCAGTCTTATGAATGATATTACAGTATTTGTTTTGAACAAAATAAAAAAAATTAATAGTTTAACTTTTTTCTGAAAAATCACTATGGTATGAAGGTATCATTTGACAATGAACACTAATGCATTTAACATATATATATTATTTTTATTTCTGTATTAAGTAGGCTAAGGCTAACCTATACTAAGCCGAACCATTTAATAAATTGTTTAAGCTGTTAGATTTTCATTTTTATTTTAGAAAAAAGTATTGAGTACATTTATAAATAACGACGTAAATTACTAAAACATTGTTTCTACTTTAACTTTACATATATTGTTTATTAGTGATTAGTTTTCATTTTTCTTTAAAAGAAATATTGTATATATTTATAAATAACAAAATAAAGTGAAAGAGCTGGATATTTATGCCATGAATTGTTTCAAAAATACTATAAAATAAAAATAACAAGATTATTAAATTTTGTACAAATTTGTTGCGAAGTTTAACAACTTCACAAACATTAAAGCAAAGTTAAGAAAATCAAGGTTTCAATCTTCATCAGGAAAAAGCTGTTCTATTGCTTCTGAACTGTACTTTCTAGATTTCATTTCAACAACCCTTACAATTCCTTATACTTTAATAATTCCATATAATATTGCTATCAATGGTCTACATAAAGAATCTACTGAAAATTCTATTTAGAAGAAATGACGTTTGCAACGAAAAGAGTTCATTCAATATCCCTAAATTTTGATTGCATATGCTAAAATAATCTTTTACAACACAGTTTTATTTATATTTTATTTTTCAACGTGAAATCATGCCTCGTGATTCTCCTTCTTAAAAAACCATTTAAATGCTTTTTCTAACTTTTGTTAGATAAATGGTGGCAATGCATGTTTTCTTGTTTAGCTAAAGCAATAATTGACTGATAATATCATGAACTTTTAAATTTCATAATGGTTTTACTATGTTTGGAAGTATTTTTATAATAGTGTTTTCCTGATGAAGATCAAAATGTTGATTATCTTAACTTCACTTTATTGTTTGTATAGTTTTAAACTTTCCAACATAATTGCACAAAATTTAGTAATCTTGTTATTTTTACTTTCAAATTTATTTGTAACAAAATAAATTATTGAAAAATGGCTTCTAACTTTACATATATTGTTTATTAGTTATTAGATTTTATTTTTATTTTAGGAAAAAATAGTTGTTAAAATATTAAATTGCTAAAATTAATACTTATTAAAAGTGGTTTGGATAAATTCCCAGGTAATTGCTCATTTCATAAAAGATTGGCCCACATAACTACCTAGATGTCTTTAGGGATTTAAAATAATAATATAATATTGAAGTGAATAATAAAGAGCTAAACATAATATGAAGTCAAATTAAGGTTCAATTAAAAAAAAAAAATCTGCAAAAGATAAAAGCAAACCTGCAGTGCCTGTCTCTGATCTTGGACTTTATGCTACCGGATTCACAGGTAATGCAAACATTGCAAACATAACAAACAAACATTGTAGGTTGAAATGTCTGTACCACAATATCATATTCTGGTAGCTTCATCACTGGAAGGAAACTTATAAACATGGATTCAAATATCACCTTATTGTAAGTTAATATGTTACAAATAACAATAATACATCAAAAATATTTTTCCTGCTTCCCTCATTTTTTTAACTCAAACTAAAAACACTTCATCTTTGCAGCACTGCTCAGTTATTAAATTCATATTTAGTACTTTTAATTTAATATTAAGTACTTTTATAATCAGTTCTTTATTTTTTTTATATAATAAGAAAAGTATTGTCATTCTTTGTGTAAAAAGAAGTCATACGGCAAAAAGAAAACAAAATCTATAAAATAGTAAACAAATACCCAGAAACTGTTGCATTTGTTCCATCTTCAAAAAACCACCTTCGGTTGTAAAACACTCCAAAAAAATTTATCTTACTTTTTAAATTCTGATGAAGGAAACAATATTGAAATTTGTGTATGATTAAAGTAGCTTACTTTTAATTATTCTAAATAAATAAAATTCTTAAATACAATGAACATAATATAATTTTATTAAAAAATACTGTCAACTCTTTGAAATCCGCTGATGTATAATTCAGCTACACAATGAAATGTAAACAATAAAAATTATCACTTACAATTAAACATATAAAGTTAAATTTTGAATTTTTTTTCAGTTACTATGGAAATTTAAATATTTATTCACTATCAATTTTCTAGTGAATAAATATTTGAATATAATTTGGATATAAATATTAAAATTTTCTTGAGCAACCAATTTTGTTTCAAAGCAAAAAGTAACGAGTATTCAATGAAAACAGAAAAAAAAATGTTGACTACAAACCATAACTGATACTACCATTGTGTTGTATCAATGTTTACAAAATTGGATAATCATTAAAAAGTTTATTATAGGGTAACATCCCCAGTAATTGCCACATTAAGAATTTGTCTTTAAACTTACTTCAATTTTCATTACAAAGAAATAAGATATTTACTTGGAAATATTTTTAAATCAAAGAATGCATATCTGTGTATCTATTTTGCCCATTAAAAGCAAAAAAATTTGAAAAAGTATTTTTATAAAAATATATTTATAAAAAATTGCTGAAATCACCAGTAATTGGCACCTAGAGCACCAATGTATGACACCTTATGAACCAGTAATTGGCACAAGTTTATATTTAAAAAAACTTTACATTTTACATTGGGTTTAATCGCTTTAAATGAATTTACTGTAGATGAGGATGCCATATTTTAGGATTTTGAGAGTAAGAAATCAGCATATTAGTCTGAAATGTGAACACTTTAAAACAATACAATATACTTATATTAATACCCAGTAATTGTCAGGCTGTCCCCAGTAATTGTCATATGAAGCTTTAATGGATTCCAATTACTGATAATATTTCATATTTTCAAATAAAAACAAATGATAAACAAAATTAGTCTATAACTTTAAATGTACTTCCAAAATAAGTGGTTTAATCTCAAATTCCTTGCTAATTCCTTGTAATTGGAATAGGTGCCAATTACTTGGAACTCACAAAATTGAAACACCATTAATTGGCATCTATCATTAATTCAGAAATCCAAATATTTCTGTCGAAAATACTTCTACACAATTAAAGTAACCCTTTTAAACTAAACAAAACTGTTGTCAATTAAAATTTAAAATATATTATAAATCAGATAATAACGAATTGAAAAGCATGCCTTCCTTACTCCGGAGCAGAAGCATTTGCAACAAAAATGGCTAATTTCATACAAGCCATAATTGTTTCTCTTTCTTAGGCACTATTGTCATCTGTAGCATAAACCAAAGTTATAATCTTTAACGTAAATGACATGCAATTGGTATATGGCCTTGCATTTTTAAAAGACTGGATACAAATCTTATTTTAGGACATGTTGTAGGATGTGCCAATCACTGGTGCATGCCAATTACTGGGGATGTTACCCTATATGTCATTTAAATTTACTTAAATCTTACTTACTAAACACATCATACAGTTGAACCTCGAAAATCCGGGACCGCGGCGATTCCGGATTTTCGAATTTTCCGGATTTTGGAGGTTTATTAAAAAATCTTTTTTTATGGCTATATAAAACCGTAAAATCCCGTTAATCCGCTCTTCCCGATCAAATGCCCCCTCCCCACTTTATAAAGAGTTTGAAATTTTCAAAAAATCCCGAGAAAGCGCCCTCCCTCCCGATTCTCAAAGGCGACTGAGAGTGAGACGAATCATCATGAAATGAATGAATCATGAATCTTTGATGAAATGTGCGTTTTTTCAAGATTTTTTAATTGATTTCAAGCTTGTTTTGGCTTTCTTTTTTTTTTACAAATTTCTCCGTTTTTTCTGCTTTTTTTCGACAGAATTTACGTTTTTTTTTTTTTTTTTTTAAACCCAAATTTTTTGAAGTATCAAAATTTATGATTAATTCAACGATTCATTCATTTCATCATGATTCATTACTGTAAATTTTGTTGAACGCTTTTTAACTTTTTAATTTTTGTAATAATAAAGTCTTTAATTAACGGCAAGTCATTACAATACTAACCACAATATATCTATATATATATTTTTAGTATAGTTATCAGAATTTAACTGCAGTTGATGAAATTTACAGCTATGTCTTATTTTAAAAATTAATAAAACTGAAATCGGAAAAATGTCCGGATTTTAGAGATTTCCGGAATTTGGAGGTCCGGATTTTCGAGGTTCAACTGTACCAATGTAGCATTATGTTTTCCTTTTCCATTATAATTGTAGTTTGTGTGCAGTTGTTCTCAATTTATGGTCAGATTAAATAAAATAAAATGTTAAATAACATGTAAGAAGGGATGATCTGTAATCTGCAAAAAATGTATTATTCACAAAGCCCATAGTCCCAAATGAAAATATTTTATATTTGTTGTACAATTATTAAAAAATATCTGCTCAAAGTTAAGATGCGATCCTGCTTAATATGCTATAAATTTCTTTCTCTTTTGCAAAAAAAAAAAAAAAAAAAAAAAAAAAAAAAGAAAGAAAGAAAAACTCACCTAAGACACAAATTTAGAAACTTTTCTCCAGTAATTGCCAATTTAGCAGATTTTTAAAATTAAAATATCTACTATAATGTTCGATAATATTTAAGTGATTCATTGAATTTCAGGAAAGTGATAATTACTATTCGCATATTGAGTAATTCTAAATCAGAAGGCTCCAGTGTTATATGTAAATACATTTGCCTATATAATGTATATATGCATAGATATGGATAAATAGTATACATTAGTATATATACAATTTATGTATGTGTACAATATATGTATATATACATATATATGTATGCATACATAATACTGGCGTCTGGCTAACCAAAAAGTACCAGATGCTGAAAAAAGGCCTGCTAAACTAGAAAATGATGAACAAATTATTAGGTGTTGTAAAGACTGGAGTAAAGAGCTAGCCCTGGAATTTGTGAAAATGGAACAAATGCAACAGTGTCTGGGTATTTGTTTACTATTTTATACATTTTGTTTCTTTTTGCCATATGATATATATATATATATATATATATATATATATTTACACAAATAATGACACAACTTTTCGTATTACATGACTTTTTCTTATTATACAGTAAAAGCTCCAAATAAGGGACACTTCTATTTAAGAGAAAAAACTTCTGGTCCCAGTCCCTTGGTATAGGACATGCAGTGTATTTACCTCTGAATAAAGGGACACTTTAAAATTAGATTAAAAGGGCTAGCTTTTGAATTTCAGATAAGGAAGTAGTCTGCTATGAATTCAAAAATACAGATTTTTGTGAGCTTATCAAACTGACAAACAGTCATGTTGATACAGAGGCATATAACACAATTGACGAGCATTTATTTACCCACAATTCTGACTCGACTTCAGTGCGTTTATACCCATTGAACATAATGCTGAAAATTATGAGGATCATTCTGAAAATGGAGAATAAAGAAAATTGTGAAATTAAGAACTTTACAGATGCTTTAAGTTTCAGATCCAAGAGGGAAAATTTTATGACAAAAATTTTAATTTATTTTTATTCAGCAATGCCTGAAACTAGCAAGCGTTGTGTGCAGAATCTATGTAATTGAGTTGTTTTTACTTTTCTTTAGTCTTTCTTTTTTATAAACGCAATAAATATTTCAGAAAATGTTGTCACTGTAGGCGTTTTGAACCGAATTTATATGCATAAGAAGAATAAGTACTTAGAAAAGAGTGAAAAACGTCTATCATGTGATCAAAATCGCTTATAACTCAACAGGTAATTTATTCAAAACTTGAAATATTGATTTCAAATCATTTTCATAGTGAAGCGTTCCAATTTCATAACCTTTTATTAAAAATGAATTTGTAGATGCGTCAAAATGTTTTCCACTTGCTGAGCAGAGCAGTTGAGAGATTTGTTAAATGAACACTTAAAAAGTTTATAGTGAAAAATTGAAATTTGCAAAACAATCACTTTTGATTGATTACTTCAAGTGTAATTTTTTAAATATTTTTATACTTTTTGCATGTACGCAGTTAAAATAAAAAAACACAAATCAATAATTCTAGAAACCATTTAATGATTTAGTAATCAATTGAAACTTTTAATTAATTAATTCTCTATTCCTTTTGTGTCTGATTAACGTAATTTATACACTTCAAATAAATTTAAACTTCACCTTTGATGTATTTATATATTTTTCTGGCTGATTAATTAAAAATAATATAAAAAAAACTCTGAGTAAGGGACACCTCTATTTAAGGGACAAAAGTTCCGGTCCTATAGGTGTCCCTTATTGTGAGGTTTCACTGTAAATAAAAAATAAGAACTGACTATAAAAATACTTAAATTAAAAATATAAATATGAATTTAATAACTGAGCAGTGCTGCAAAGATGAAATATTTTTGGTTTGTGTTTAAAAAATGAGGCAAGCAGGAAAAATATGTTTGCTGTGTTGTAGTTTTTTGTAACATATTAACTTACAATAAGGTGATACAGTAAAACCCCGATAATTCGGATTAATTGGGACCGGACACAATCCGGATTATCGAAAATCCGGAGAATTAGAAAAAATGAAATAAAACAGAACATACTTACAGAAAATCCCCTTTATGTTAAACTTATTGAATATTTACAGACAGTAAAAATGTTCACTTTGCTTAATTCTTCCGAAAAGTTTTTTTTTTTTTAATTTAGAATACGACGATGAAATAAGTTAATGTTATGGAAATTCGCCAGTCACTTCTCAAACTTGAAAAAAAATAATGACCAAACCGATTCGAATTATCCGGAGATCCGGATTATCGGGGTCCGAATTTGCGGGGTTCTACTGTATTTGAATCCATGTTTATAATTTTCCTTCCAGTGATGATGATACCGGAATTTGATATTGAGGCACAGATATTTCAACCTACAATATTTGTTTAATTGTATACATTACTGACACTAGACTATTTTTGCCTTATCATGCATTTGTTTTATAGTTGTCCCATAACCTCCCTGTTATTGGGGAATTTTGGCACATATTTTGAAATTTACACTTTCTTTAATTATAAAATTGTTTCTGAAAATTATATCTCTATAAAATTCAAAGACATTAGAAAGTGTTTCATTTTGTTTTCTTTCATTTAAAATTTTTGTTTTATGTCAAACAAAGATGAATTTCTGATTTTTGTAAAAAGTGCCCATTCCTTTCTATGGTCCCCTACTCTATCGTGCAAGCTTTTATAAAAGATGATTGTGTTTTACGAAGTTAGGTTGTCAATTTAGAGGATTTTTTCAAAATATCTATAGGAAATTTTGAGCAACGTGTTTAAGTTTATTTAATCACAGAATAGTTTCAATTTAATCCAGGAAAAATTACTTAAAATACAGGAAAATACTATACTCAAGTCAAGGGGGCTGGTTCTTCAACCCCTCAGCAATGTAAGGTCTATGGGCACTATGTACTGTTGTATACTTAACATAGCTCCTCAGGAATTTAATATTTTAAACTTTTATTTTTTATAGATTTTAAAAAAGATCTCTGTTTTTCTTAGTTCTCAAAATGCTTCTAAAGCAGCGGTTCCCAAACTTTGTTAGTATGCAACCACTTTTCAGTGAAAAAAAAAATTTCACGACCCATCTTTCAGTGAAAAAAATTTTCGCGATCGACCTTTCAAAAAAAAAAAAATGTCGCGACCCACGCAAGATAAAGTTGTATATTAGTATAGCAATTTTTGTACGACTCAATATGCTCGGCAATCCTGTCCTACAAAAAACGAAAATTTTCGTACGGGAGATACATTAACAATAAAAACAAGAATCATTAATCTCAATGTGTGTAAATGAATAGTAATTAAAACAGCACGCAAACTACAAGGATTATTGAAAATATGTTTAATTATTATGAAAACATAACTTCATAATCCTTGAGATTTCTAGTACTGGTGTTTACCAATGTGGTAACATATATTAATACTCAGTTTGTCTCAGTATTTGTCTTTCGAAAACAGCAAAGTAGAAAAAGCATGTTCTCATATGTGTGAAGCGTTGAATTTCATCAAGGACCTCAAAGCTAATTTAAATATTTCAAGATATTCTGTTCGTATATTAATCTAGAAAGAAATTAAGAATCTTCCTTTGAAATATTATTTAATGTTATAATTGTCATATTTTTTTAAACAGATGAAATAAAAGCTATATTTTGATGACAAACCTTGATTGTTCCGCGACCCAACAAAACAACTGAGGCCGCCCAACAGGGGTCGCGACCCATAGATTGGGAGCTGCTGCTCTAAAGTATAGACTTAATTTTACGCGAAATGTTAAAATTGTATTAATTAATATTAATGTAAAAATTCTAATAATGTCTTATTCACAGTTCGCCTGCTTTTAACACATAAAATATTAAACTAAGCCCAGATATTAGAAATAGTCTAAAAATCAAGGAATAAAGGAAACATCTTTTAGGAAGAAAAGGCAGAAAAAAAATAAAAAATATGAATTTTTCGAGAAGATATTTTAAATATTATGAATGCATCCAACGTCCATAGGTTAAACATTACGGAGGAGTTTTCCGAGACTGAGTAACTATCCCCCAAAGAAATGAAAACTGTCTAATCAGCAACTTAATTAACAGTTAAAATTTTGTGCAGTTTATTAAAAAATGTCTTGTTTACTATTTTTCATTTTGTTTTTCAGATTCACTGGTGGCTAAAACTGTTTTTGCTGAAGTTCAGTAAGTCATTTCTTAACTGAAAATGACAAAAATTTCTTCATGGTGAAAATTTGTAGAAGTTTCTGTTATCATCAGAAAAAAAAATTAACTTAAGAAAATGTCATCGATTACAGAAGAAAATTCTTCTGGAAGTGAACAGCAGTTTGTTCCTCCGAATGGGGATAAGGGGAAGCATTCCTCCGATGATACAGGGAATTTTTCTTTTATTTGTGATGTATGTTCAAAAGGATTTTCTAATAATAGTAAATTAAGAAGACATCTCTTGATACATACGGGTGAAAAACCTTTCATTTGTGAAACATGTTGCAAAAGATTTTCTGATAATAGTAAATTAAGAAGACATCTCTTGACTCATACAGGGAAGAAACCCTTCATTTGTGAAGTATGTTCCAAAGGATTTTCTATGAATAGTCATCTAAGAACCCATCTCTTGACTCATAAAGGTGAAAAACCCTTTGTTTGCGAAATATGCTCTAAAGGATTTTCTCAGAGTAGTTCTTTAAGAACCCATCTCTTGATACATACAGGTGAAAAACCTTTTGTTTGTGAAATATGTTCAAAAGGATTTTCTCAGAATAGTTCTCTAAGAACCCATCTCTTGACTCATACAGAAGAAAAACCCTTTATTTGTGAAATATGTTCCAAAGAATTTTCTCATAATGATCATCTAAGAAGGCACAGCTTGACTCATACAGGAGTAAAACCTTTTGCTTGTGAACTATGTTCCAAAAGATTTTCTGACAATAGTACTCTAAAAACTCATCGCTTGACTCATACAGGTGAAAAACCTTTTGCTTGTGAACTATGTCCAAAGAAGTTTTTTCGCAGTAGTAATCTAAGAACCCATCTCTTGACTCATACTGGTGAAAAACCTTTTGTCTGTGAAATATGTTCCAAAGGATTTTCTCGTAATTATCATCTACAAAGGCATCTCTTGACACATACAGTATAAAATCCTTGTATTTCTGAAATGTACTTCAAAGAATTTTCTAGACATTGTCAACTAGAAAGACAACTCGTGATTGATATAGAGGAAAATGTTTTGTTCGTACAATGTGTTTTCTAAAAGAATAGCTGATAATCATTTAAAAACATTTTTTTCTCTTACTAAATAGGTACCTCTTAAAAAGATCGTGCCTTTTTTCGTTAAAATTGAGTATAAACCCTGTGTGTTTTGGTGTATTTACTGTTATCACATCTCTTCTGTTTTAGCATTTAGTAATAACATAAAAAATTGTAAATGCTTACTAAAATTGTCACAGTTGTCATTTTGATAAAAAGTAAACAATTCTTGTCCTGTTCACTAGCTTTCAGTGAAACTTTTTGATAGTTTTGTTTTTTTGTTATTTTACTGTAAAGTAACTTTCCCCTAAATTTAAAACTCTATCTGACCTGAAAAGCATAAATTTTACCTCAATATGTTACCTGATAGCAAAGGCTTTATTGAAATAACACTTTTGGAAACAGAAGAAAAATATGCTAAAAGTTTTTTTTGTGAAAAATTAATTTTATTGACTAAATTTTTTGTCTTAAAAGATATTTAAAGAATTTAGATGAAACACATCTCATTATCATGTATTCTTTGAACCGAGAATGAACTTCGCATTTTGCTACAAATATATAAACAATTAATCGGATATTGATTCGGCATGTTTTGTCGATTCATAAATAATAGTTTTAAGAGTTAATCAGACATGCACTTTTTTCTGAGATCTTGTTTCTTTCGCTTCTCGTTTGTGTCCTACATCACCAAATAATAAAAAAAGATCACACGCCAATATTGCCTTTTATCATCTCTATAGTAATAGCCTAAGTCATGTGACTGTCGTCAATAATTATGGTCTGATATCATGGTTTTTTTCTATGTCAATTGGACATTTTTGTATTATTGCCTAGCACAAAATATAAATCGCCAAATACAGCTCCATCGTTATCATTTCCCTTATATTATAATAGTCCAAATCATGTGACATGTATATATCTTCGATTTTCATATGCAAAGCTTCTTTTGAAAAATATCAAAATTATTTTTTTAAAATAAAATTACATAAAAATTCCCATGATCTTAATCAATTCTTGGTACGTTTATGTCAGACAAGTATAATTCTTGCTCTTACTATTTTTTTAAACTTTCATTTAATATTTTTTTCATCTTTCGCATGGTAAATTAAAACAATGGTTTGATGTAAAATTAAGTGTCATGGTTTAGAGTATTATTTATTTTCTTTCTTTTACAAATAACCACAAGCCACGAATTTTAAGTATTTGAAATTTAAATATAAGTCTTATATTTTTTAAAATGTTTGAAAGGATTACATTAGAAAAATAATGTAATACGAAAAAATACGACATTAATAAAGCTTGGCGATTTATCACCTGCGCCTGTCTAACATAAATATACTAAGTTATCCCGTCGACCAATTTCGCCAAATTGTATAAATTGTCAAACTGCTCACCAGATTACACAAATTAACATATTTTTTTATCTGAACAACTGCAGAAAAATTTATATTAACAAAATATTCATAAAAATACAAATAAAACGTTCACTTAAAAATCACTTGATGATGCAACAAACATGAAGTGAACGTGACTTTTATGATCAGCCCTTATTGGCATTTAATCTAATAGTTTGGCGATAGTTTTTCGGTCGACGAGTTAATCAAGTTGTATTAAATAATAAGTTCTTAATTTCTCTTATCAAAATCTTATGATTTGGCAAAGGACTGAACAAGTAAAATGTAAATTAATTTAGGAATAAAAGTAGTATGATGCAGTTCTGAGCTCGCATTTAAAGAAGACCAAACTGGTCGCCAAGGGAGGATAGTCATATATCATAATATGGCTAAATCGTGTGTGTTTGCAAATTTTATCTGAAAACCATCTTGGATAGTCTCTGACTTAATTTTGTGCCCTACTATTTTGATGTTTGAGAAGATCTTTGGGATAGGTTACATGGTTTGGAAAATTTGATGAGTGGATCATTGTATTTTAATTGAAATAAAGATTGAAACAGCTAATAAGTTGTTGAAGAGTTTACAGCAATCAAAAGTGGAAAGCTGGAAACTTATCACCAGTTTTGGCGGGAAAATTGATTTTCAAGATTACAAATACCAATAGTGCTTGACATCAAATGAAATAACATAATCAAATATACCAGCAATATACTATTGTTAATATGCGGAAGGATGTTGCTTTATAGGGTTAAACTCAATGTTAACCTTTGATTGAGCTACGTCCTGTCTTTCTTCCTGTTCTGTTATGATACAAGCAAATGTTTGTGCATGCATGCAAATTTTTTCCAAAAGATAACTCATGTTTTTTGCTAAATTTTGTAAATTGAAAATAATATTTTTCAATTGTAATAATTTTTAAATTAAATCTAATGATGCTGCCATCTATAGTCTTATGAAAAAGATGAAGGTTTTAATAATTATAAATTGATTTTTTTGGATTTGTTAATTAACCCTTTATATTCTGACAGTACTTTTAAGTACCATTTAAAGAAGATTCAATGTAAAATTCATTCAATTCTTCTGTACTTGTAAAAGTAGATTTCTCTTTTCATGCAAAATAATTTTCTTAATCCTATTTTAGAAAGTAGAGGTGAACAGTCGAAGCCTCGATACTTTTCAGTTTGCTCCTTTTTCTGGCCCTGTACCTGGCTGTTAATAAAAATGTTTTACAAAAAATGTGCAACCACAAAACACTTCTCTCTTTAGTGGCTGTGCAAATATAACATTATCAACTTTTTGATAATTTTTGGTCCCCCTCCCCCCTTCTGATATCATATGTAATCACCCCCCTCTTCCCTGTTAATGATATCGTTATCGAAGTGCAAAAATTTTTTGGTTTCTCGAATTTATTTCTTTTGTTCCATGTGATGTACAAAACTGATTTCATTTATTTTTCGCATTCTTTTATAATTCAAATGAAAAGAAGTCAATAAAATATCACTTTGTGTGTGAAAATTTTTTATATCAAATAACACTTAAAAGTAGTAGTTAGTACTTAAAAGCATTTTATAATAGTTTTTTGTTACATGATGCATTAAACTGTAATAAAGTCCTCGTTCACTTGTCATGAACAGAGGCGGAGTGTTTCGTAGATAGAAATTCTTATCAAAACAAAACAAGTGGACAATATTCCTTTATTTATTCATAAACACAAGCTTCATTCCAAATATACTTCACAAAATATTTCTTGAACAGCGATTATATATGCATACATATAAGAAAAAGATTAGGAAGCACCGGAGTATTCTATATTTTAGAATTAAACAATTTTATAATAATTTAGGGATTTTAATAATCTTGTATTTTCATAAAATTAGATAAAAGGCCGGAAAAGATAACATGCTACTTTGAACCTAAGTCCATATTACAAATAACAAAGAGAAAATTTTGATTGAATTTAAAATGATATCAAAAGACAAACGCCCGTCCCCATAGAAGTATCATAGTCCCCATCAATATCATATGCCAGATCCTATGCCCCCCCCCTAAAATGATAACATTATATTTGCACAGTTCCATATATGTACTTACTCGATAATATTTGTTAAATGTTAGTTACCTATCGTCTTCATTGTGCCTTATTCATACTGACATGGAATATAGGAATAAAACAACCTTTTGCTTCTAATAAAAATTTTTATTGTGTATTATTGTTTGTAGTTCTATTTTTTATGTATCTTTCAATTAACAGTTTTACTTATATAAATTTAATTCACTTTTAATTTCTTAAAAAATCACTTTAGTTTTAGAGGCATTTGAATATTATTTATAAAACAAAAAACAAAAGAAAGAAAATCATAAAAATATAACGTTTATTGTAAAAAGGAAAATTTCAAAAAATTTGTGACATAAATTTGTCAAAATTTAAATTTATAGAAAAAAATCTTGAGCTTTACACACTACTTAATACATTTAGGGCCCTCACTAAGAGGACGTGGGGGGACCTTCCCCAATACCGTTTATGAATGCTATTACCCTTGACAATTTTACCGTCTCTGTCATTAAACTAGACATCCGATTTTCATAAAATTTCAGATTACTCAACAAAATTTTACAATAATTTCATATTTAAAATTTCAAAGCATTCGGTTGCATAGTTTTTTCTTTGTTATATGCAGACGGACAGACAGATGGACTCCAAAGATGCATAAGTCTATACAGGGTCATTCTAAATTCATTGTACAAACTTTAAGGGGTGATAGTACACATCAAGACAAACAATATTAAATGGGAAATTAAGGGTCCCAAACGTCTTCCGAAGGAGACAGGCGCCATTAAAGTTTAGGGTCCAAAAATTCAAATGATTATAAAAAACAGAAAAATTGATCGATTCGTTTGAGGTTTTCACTAAAAATATTCTTTATGTCACTATTGTCTTGAAAATAAATTATAAAGATAAATCTAAAAAATTGCCGATAGAAAACGCTTTAGACTTTGGAGTGACGAACAGCTACTTTTTACCGTTATTTTTTGCATCGCATTAATTTTTTTAGAAGCTTAGCCAAAAAACTTAAATTTTGAGATGAAAATATTAATCGTTGGGTGTGGTTAAGTAGCGGAAACTGAACTGTGGAGGGATGTTCAAATTTCAAATGATTATAAAAAACGGAAAAACTGGTCAATTAATTTGCGATTTTCACTAAAATTATTGCTTTATGTCAGTATCATCTTGAAAACAAATTATAAAGATAAAATTTAAAAAGATGCCGATAGAGTGCGCTTTAGACTTTGGAGTAACGTACAACTATTTTTTACAGTTATTTTTTCCATCTCATAAATTTTTTTAGAAGCTTAGACATAAACTTAAATTTTGAGATGACAATCTTAATCGTTGGGAGAGGTTAAGTAGCGCAAACTCAACTGTGTTTAAAGGGGTGGGAAGGTTCAAATTTTAAAAGATTATAAAAAACGGAAAAATTGGTCGATTCGTTTGCGGTTTTCGCTAAAACTATTCTTTATGTCAATATTTACTTGAAAATAAATTTTAAAGATATCTTTCAAAAACATCCGTCAGAGGGCGCCTTAAACTTTAGAGTAACCAACAATTATTTTTAACCGTTATTTTTTGTATCTAATTAAATGCTTGTAAAAGTTCAAATTATATTTTGAGCTCAAAATCTGCATCGTTGTAAGTAATTAAGTAGCGGAAAATTGAACTGTGTTCGAGGGGTGGGGAGGGTATCATTTCAATTACTGAACACAGTTAGTTTGCGATTCTTAACCCTCCCATCGATTTAGAATTTGAGCTCAAATTTTAAGTCTAAGCTTTTATAAGCATTTGATTAGATGCAAAAAATAGCAGTTAAAAATAGTTGTTGGTTACTCTAAAGTTTAAGGCGCCCTCTGACGGATGTTTTTGAAAGACATTTTTAAAATTTATTTTCAAGTAAATATTGACATAAAGAATAGTTTTAGTGAAAACCGCAAACGAATCGACCAATTTTTCCGTTTTTTATAATCATTTGAAATTTGAACCTCCCCACCCCCATTGAACCCAGCTCAGTTTGCACTACTTAACCACTCCCAACGATTTAGATTTTCAGCTCAAAATTTAAGTTTATGTCTAAGCTTCTGAAAAAATTTTATGAGATACAAAAAATAACGGTAAAAAATAATTGTACATTACTCTAAAGTCTAAAGAGCCCTCTATCGGCATTTTTTAAAAAATTTCATCTTTATAATTTATTTTCAAGATAATACAGACATAAAGAATAGTTTTACTGAAAACCGCAAACGAATAGACCAATTTTTCTGTTTTTTATAATCATTTGAAATTCGAACCTCCCCCACAGTTCAGTTTGCGCTACTTAACCCCTCCCAACGATTTAGATTTTGAGCACAAAATTTAAGTTTATGTCTAAGCTTCTAAAAAAATCAATGAGATGAAAAAATTAATGGCAAAAAATAGTTGTTTGTTACTCCAAAGTCTAGAGCGCTCTCTATCGGCATTTTTTAAAATTTATCTTTTTAATTTATTTTCAAGACAATACTGATATAAAGAACAGTTTTAGTGAAAACCGCAAATGAATAGAACAATTTTTCTGTTTTTTATAATCATTTGAATTTTTGGACCCTAAACTTTAAAGACGCCTATCTCCTTCGGAAAACGTTTGGGACCCTTAATGTCCTATTTAATATTGTTTGCCTTGATGTGTACTATCACCCCTTAAAGTTTGTACCATGAATTTAGAAACACCCTGTATATCGATGCTTCTTATGTGTATACATTATTAATTTAAGAAGTCGAGATGTAATTTGAACAATTCTAGGAGCATTTAAATTAATTTTATGAGTATTTTTTAGTACAGTCAACGATCGATAATCCGCAATTTTCTATAATTCACGTTACTTTATGAATGTAAACAATGAAGTAAACGGTTAAGAAAATTTACAAATTCGTGATCCAAAAATGTCTTTTTTAAACAAATAATAAAAAATGGAAAAAATCATAATAAAACATACATTTTTTTGTTAATATAACTCTTTTATTTTATTAGCTGTAAAAAACGGATTACAGCATTATGGAACATATGTAATTATTTTTATTTAAATGTACATACATATATATATAAATCCTTTAATAAAATAACTTTAAAAAGGCATTTTTTGAGATATTATATTAAATTAATTATTAGATTTAATATTTATTTTTTCATATTATACTGATTAAAGAATTTTCTATCTAGGAATAATAATATGGGTATAATCCATAATACTCAAAACCCACAATTGTTTATATCCGCAAAACCTTTGGTTGAAACGTGTGCGGATTATAGAACTTTGACTGTATTGCCTCTAGGCGACATCAGGTCTGAGTTGGTTCTATTATTACGAACGCACCTGAATAGCGAGAAAATAAGAATGTTCTCAACCCCAGTGTCAGTGAAATGCTTCATTAGAGTTCTGGGGTGAATTTGTGTGCCATAAAATAAGAAGAATGAAAGGGAAAAGGGAGTACATAGGCCGCTTCCGTGAAATTTCAGTTGACCTTGAAAATATTGGGTCCAGGGCCTTAGCTAGAAGTGAACAATAGGGGGAGGGGGATCAAGAAAATATAGATTGGAGGCTCATATTTTTTTTCTCTATCTCTGACGCAGAAAGATAAATAAGTGCATATTCATATTGTAGGTACAATGTTTCTTATTAAACTGTCGTAATAACTTCATTTTATGCTAAAAAATGGTTAGTAAAATCATTTAAAAACAATCTACTAATGGTTTCAAATTCTCCATGGCATAGCTGGAAACATGGCTAAAAAAGGTGGCTAAAATCACTACTGTTCCTGACAGCATAATAGAAACTTATTGAACACCAAAACTGCCAATTCAGGGCATTACCAATGACTGCAATGTGCAACTTTACTGCACTCACTTCTTACCTTCCTACAAAATCTCCAGGCTTAAATACAAAAAGAAAAGAGGTTAGAGTACACAAGTTAAAGATTAATATGCAAATTTAATTGGCAAGACAGAAGCTGCAAAAACAATTAACTGCAGGTTAAATGACATGAAAAGATTTTCATACCACTCACTCATCCAACCATGAAACCAACCAACCATTTCTACAATGTCAACACAGCAAGCTGTGATGTTGCAAGGCAGGCCTAGTTCAAGTACACACATTGTACTACTGCAAATAATGTCGAGTTTAATTTCAGTAAGTGATTAACATTAGAAAACAATATATTGAAACTTTAAATGCATATTTAAATAAACTTCAAACATTTTCAACACTTTAAACAACTCATTGAAATTATACAGTTTCTTTGAAAAACATTAAGTGTTATTGGTTGAGCAGAGAAACTGGGAAAATATATAAATACTTTTATACTAATAAACTTAGTTGAGACTTTGTATATTTTAAACTTAAGCCAACAGAAGTGGATCATCCGCAGTTCTAAATAATGCAATGTAACCGGTGGCATACTCGGGGGGGGGGGGGACTGATGGAGATACAGCCCCTTCCGAAATTTCTAGAAAACAAAATTTAATTACGAAACTTTATCGAAATGTAATGAAATATGCTACGATGGAAATTAAAAGAAACTAGAAAAATATTCTGTTTTAGACAGGTTTTCTCTTAAAAAAGCGTTATTTCGCAGAGGCCAAAAACAACAACTTGAGGTAAATTTCCGACATACACAGGCACTTTTTACACGCCGCAAAAGTTATATAAGTTAAGACGAAAACCTGGTTAAAACAAAAATCCAGCCCCATGCAACTCCATCTTAGCAGGTTCGGTTGTATAACGAATGCGTTACCTGCTAATATAAAAACTTTTTTAAAGCGAAAATGTTGATGTTTTTGTGATTTCTCTAAAAAATTCTTACTGTATCTCAGTTACCCCACTGAAATGATGAGTCTAGATACGCTACTGAATAGCTTCACCCTCCTTCGGACCCAAGCTTGACCATATCCTCAGTTCACATCACTGACACTGAGGTTGAAAACAGCCTTATTTTCTCGTTTTTTAGGTGCGTTCGTAACTATATAAATACATAGCGCCTACAGTCGTCATTCAGTCCGTCTGTCTGTCTGCATATATAGCAGAGCAAAAACGATACCACCGAATGCTTTGAAATTTGAAATGTATAATTATGGCAAGACTTTGTCGAGTTGTTTCAAATATGAAAATTAGATGTATAGTACAGGGAAGTTTTATAAAAGTTTTCCATTACAGTACGGACAATGGGGAAAAAATGTTTCAAGTTCATTGTAATAGTGTTTCAAACAGAATAAAATTGATATGCATTTACTCGATTATGCATTCTGTTACAATATCGTGCGCAAAAATTGTTTATTATTCATTTACAAGGATGTACACTGACATCTGTAACCTTTCGCACGCAAGCGGAGTGGAAAGAAATGAGACAGTGTTTTAGAATATTTTTGTTCTCAAAAAATTAGCACTACTGCAATTTTAATGTTCTTTTCCTCGTTTAATGAAGCATATTTTTCCTTTTAATTCGAGGCTACAAAAATTCATCTGCTTGGGAATAATGGTCATAATCCTGCCATTGAAAAACATTGTGATTAGAAAATTTATGCTGATATTTTATTTTTATATAAAAGTCCCTGAAGTTATACACTTTTTCAGGGACAGGTATGAGTTACAGATGAATTCTTTTTTCTGTTTTAAGGCAATTGCATACACATTTAAATTTTATTTACAAAATAAAAATTTTTAATTTTAATTTATAAGTATATATAGATTTTAATTAGTATATATGTAAAAATTGTCGAAAATAATTCGTACAAAATAAATTTGCAGCACTTTCCCCGTGCATTTATCTGTATTTATGCTGCATCAAATGGCGTAAAAAACAAATGCGCTACAGCCACTTTTTTACCTTCATGATTCCCACTGTGACACCACGAGAATATTGTCCATAGAACGATTTACTGGATCACTTAAAAGTATAGATGCAAAAATAGGACAAACATATGAAACAAAATAATAAAATGAAAATGCTTGTATTGAAACTTATTAATTTTATGCAATTTTTGATACACCCAGATAAAAAATTTGGGAGAGAGGTTCAATTCCTGTTGATCCCCCTGCTGGCTATTGCTTTTTGGTTTGACTTCAAATAAAATTTTCGATTTTCGGGTGCGGACAACCCAACACATTCAGAGAAAATATTTTTTTAAACTGAGAATTGTAACTATATGATTTTCATCTTATCGTTAAATCTGTCTCTAATTGTTGAGCATTTTGTTCATGCAAAATTATTTTTACTAAAACAATCTGTGAATATGGATCCTGTTTATAACAAAATCTTTCCTTATACAATAAAATGTTAGAATCACGTATATACTTGCTAAGATAACAATCTATCTAAAACTCAATTTGTTTCAGATTCCATATATTCCTCTCTTTGTGAAAACAGAACTAGCCAAAAGTATTCATTAAAACCTTGCACAAACAGAAAATGTATGAAACAGAATCCAGCTTGAATAGAAAAAAAACATGGTTGTGACAAAATGCATTCCCAACAATTATAACTGCTGAGCTGTAAACCCGTCAAAAATGGAAATTTCTTCGGTGCCTTCTGATCTAGTCTAAGCAGGTTTTAGGCCCGCCACACACTAGGGAGACATGCGTCAAAAATCGTGAAACATGACGCAGTCAAACCGGTTTTTTCTTTGTTATCAGGGTGAAATTGTCGCATGTCTCATGTTTTTTCGCTCAATGTCTCACAGGTGTGTGGCGTGCCTTACAATATTTTGTTTTTTACATTGAAAAATTTTAATTTCCAAACCTTACAACTGTTTCATATTAATAAAAAAATTGGCTTTACTAAACGCCTCCACTCATATGAGCGACCTTGAGCCAGGCCTGGACCATACATTTTGCTGGTGTCTCGGGCTGGGCCTAGTTACGCTTTCTGGGTCAAGCCTTTTATTCTGAAGGACCTGGCCGTGTCTAACTTAATTTTTCAGTATCGAACCGAGACTGATATCATTCTTTCTAGTCTTCACGGGCCTAAATTTAATTCCGATTTCGACTCTTCGACTCTGAAAATCATTCTATCGGTTGATTGGTTTGTTGGGTTTATTGGCACAAAGTCCAAATTTGGACATGCTGCGCCACATTCTATCGGCATAACTGATAAATTCAAAGATCAGTAAAATTTGTCCTGGCAAAAAAAAAAAAAAAAAAAAAAAAAAAAAAAAAAAAAAAAAAAAAAAAAATCAAATAATATATGCATTTTTAAATAATCATTATTCTACAACTAAATAATAAATTTAATTTTTTATAATGAATAGTACATGTCTAGGCTTTTAAAATGTAGATAAATTAAAATATAGTAAAACGAGCGAAAACGAACCTGCCTATTACGGAATCCTGTCTTAAGAGGATACTTCATTCTAGTGAAAACTCCCGTTCGCCTGTAGAAGAAATTTATAAAGATATCTCGGTTACATTTTAATTTTTTAAAATGATTTTAGTTTGCATTGGATAGCTTAGATCGATCTATATGCAGGCGACTTTTTACACTTTTGATTTTGTTTACAGATATTTTTTATGAGGACGCTTTCATTTTTGGAACCGGTTTGAAAAGCAAAAGAACCCTCATGTAGAATATCTGCAACCGAAATCGAAAAAGTAAAAAACGACCAGCATTTAGGTCAATTTCAGCTATTCAATGGGAAAAAATCATTTAAAAATATTGAAATGCAACCGAGATATCTTTATACATTTCTTCCATTGGATTAGCATTAGCGAACGGATCTTTTCATTTGACTGAAGTAGCCTCTTAACCTGAAAAATATGTTATTCCACGCAAAATGAATGTACTAATACGAAAAAATGAATATGTCAATAATTATTTGTGTCTTATCAAATAAGACATTAAACCATGGATGAAGTGTGAAATATTTTGTATTTATTACTAAAGGCTAAAACATAAAACGTAATAATAGTAAATACAGTCGAAGTTGTATAATCTGCACATGCTGCGGCCAAAGGTTGTGCGGAATATGGAATATTGTGGATTATAGAGTATGATGTATATTATACGTCATTTTATTATTCCTAGACAGCATTTTAATCCTTTAATCAGGACTATATGAAAACATATATATGAAATCTAATAATTAATTTGATATGCTATCTGAAAAAATGCGATTTTAAAGTTATTTTAATAAAAAATTTATATATAAGTGCATTTGAATAAAAATAATTTTTACATATGCTTCGTAATGCAAATAATCCGTTTTTTACTGTTAATAAAATAAAAGAGTTATATTAACAAAAAATAAATGTTGTATTATGATTTGTTTTTCAATTTTTTTATTATTTGTTTTAAAAATCACTTTTGGATCACAAATTTGTAAATTTTCTTAATTGTTTATTTCATTGTTTACATTCGTAAAGTAACGCGAATAATAGAAAATTGCGGATTATGGAAGCGCGGATTATAGATCTTTGACTGTATAATGACATACACAGGGTTCGTACTTTATTTTGGAAATACAAATGCGGGAGATTTCCATGTATTGTCTATTTGGAAAAAGACAAATTTTACTTTAAATAATGGTTATTAGATAGTCCGTTTGAAAACAGAATATACAAACAAAACAATTTCTCTTGTATCAATTACGAGGTGTCTAGTTCACAATGCCTAAAAAATCCTTTGAAGCACATTTTAGAAACACAAGGATGTTATCCGGTGTGTGTCAAGAGATGCCTGCTTAGATTACCTCTCTGAGAATATTTCTTCGAACATTCTTCACAAGCAAAAGGTTTTTCGCCTGTATGTGTCAAGAGATGAGTTGTAAGATTACCCTTCTGAGAAAATCCTTTGGAACATATTTCACAAACAAAAGGTTTTTCGCCTGTATGTGCCAAGAGATGAGTTGTAAGAGTACCCTTCTGAGAAAATCCTTTGAAACATATTTCACAAACAAAAGGTTTTTCTCCTGTATGTATCAAGAGATGTTTTCTAAAAGTACTGTTATCACAAAATCTGTTTGAACATATTTCACAAACAAATGTTTTTTCTTTTGTATGAATGTTTCTTAGATGTTTTATTAGATCACTATTCTGAGAAAAGCCCTTGGAAAATACTTCACAAGCAAAAGGTTTTTCTCCTGTATGCGTCAAGAGATGGGTTCTTAGGCTACCATTCCTGGTAAATCTCTTGGAACATATTTCACAAATAAAAGGTTTTACTCCTGTATGCATTAAGAGATGGGTTCTTAGATGACTACTCTGAGAAAATCTCTTTGAACATACTTCACAAACAAAAGGCTTCTCACCTGTATGAATCAAGAGATGCCTCCTTAAACTCCTACTCTGTGAAAATTTCTTGGAACACACTTCACAAATAAAAAGTTTTTCTCCTGTATGCGTCAAGAGATGCCTTCTTAGACCACTATTTTGAGAAAATCCTTTGGAACATATTTCACAAATAAAATGTTTTTCTAATGTATGCATCAAGACATGGGTTCTTAAAGTACTGTTATCACGAAAT
>CAXHSM010000309.1:0-14000 GCA_964019185.1 Maratus speculifer
ATAGGGCAACTGTATGAGGAAGTATTGAATTATTCAAGAAAAATGTGTGTCATCTTTATTATGTATATTTAAAATACATTAATTATTTGCTTGATCTTTACTAACTTAAATGTTTTCTAAATTATCTTACTTTTTATAATTTTAGTTCCTTGCTTCACTCAGTTATTTAAATATTTTATTATATTGCAAGCATTCTTTGTAATTTTAATTGCATTACTACATTCAAATTATGGCTTAAAAAAAAAAGCATTGACTACAAATCCACAAAATTTTAAAATCTGCAAAACCTCTAGTCCCAAGCTGTGCAGATTTAAGGGAGTCTACTGTACTAACAAAACAAAGACAATTTTTATAATTATTAATTGTAATTAATTAAAGCTTGAAAATGTAGGTTTTGATAGCATTAGAGGTTTAATTGTTTTGGAAACCTAAAACTATTAATAGATATCCCATATTATAACACAGGAAAAAAATAAATAAATAAATAAAAAAAAAAAAAATAAATAAATAAAGATTTTTTTTTTTTTTTTTTTTTTAATCCATTATTTTTTTACCATAATGGTTTCAAAAAAGAAAGATTTGTTGACAATTATTTTTTGCCATGCAATGTTGATCGATACTAGGATTAAGCCATATTAATGAAATAAAGTTTGCACATTTAAGTATGAACACATATAAATTACAAACAAATTTTTGGTAGTAGATACTTAAGCAAAACAGAAAAAAAATATATAAATTTGCAGATTTACATACCTTTTTTGCTTTATTATAATATTGTTTTTCTTTGATTTTCTGATGTTCACTCATTTTCTTTAACCTAACAATAAAAAGAAAAAATTAAGCATATGCATTTTAAAAGAAAAACTAACAAATTCTCAGCAAATAAATTTTATTTTAAAATATAACTCCAGAAATGTTTTAAAAAAAAAAAAAAATTGTAAGACAAATATTAGTCATAGTTTTATAAATTGTGGGCAAACTGTTTATATTCTTCTAGAAGTGTAGATAATAATTTGATTCTAAAATGTTATTTACAGATAATTTTTCTCTTTTTCAGATGTTTTTTATTATTATTTTAAAGGAGCTCAGGGGTTACATTTACTCAGAAAGATTTGAAGCAATCAAAAACCGATTTTGGAGCAGTAAAATCTTTTTGGATTAAGAAAAGAAAAAAAAATTGTAGCAACAAAATCTGTTTTAGAAACAGAAAAAAAAAAAATATACAGGGTGTCCGGAAAGTCTGGAAACGGTCGAATAACTCGAAAAATACATATGAGATTGAAAAACGTAAATATACATGTTAAATATTTTAAAATAAGCTACTCAGTGATACCAAATTTGATCTTCGTAACCGACCCCCCTGGGGGTCAGAGGGGGTCCAACTTTGAAATCTTAAATTATAACCCCCATTTTTTATTGCAGATTCGGATTCTACGGACAAAAATACGTAACTTTTGTATTTGATGTTTATTTCGAATCCTCGTTTATCACGGTATAATTGAGCATATTAAATCGATACATATTTCGGCTTTTCCAACGGGATTTTCCCTAATCGAAACTAATTGGGGAGAATTTATGACATCAAATTCCTCGTCTTTTGCAATAATTGCGTTTCCTGAAAATCACCCGTGCCGATTATTTCGGTAGTGCTACACAGTTAAAAATTTGATCCATTTGCTGTAGCGTCACTCCACAGCTTTTATAGAATAGCTCTTTCATGACCAATGAGAATGTTCCATAACACAGTAAAGTACACTGTAAAAAAATGACCCTTTTGCTGCATCGTCACTCCCCCGCTTTTATAGAAAACGATTACTTTACTGTGTTAAGAAGCATTCTCATTGGTCACAAAAGAGATATTCTATAATAGCTGTGGAGTGACGCTGCAGCAAATTTTTAACAGTGTAGCACTATTGAAATAATCGAATTTTCAGGAAACGCTATTCCTACAAAAGACGAGGAATTTGACGTCAAAAATTCTGCCCAATCAGTATCGATTAGGGAAAATCCCGTTGGAAAAGCGGGAATATGAGTCGATTTAATATGCTCGATTACACCGTGATAAACGGAGATTTGAAATAAACATCAAATACAAAAGTTATGTATTTTTGTCCGTAGAATCCGAATCTGCAATAAAAAATGGGGGTTATAATTTAAGATTTCAAAGTTGGACCCCCTCTGACCCCCAGGGGGTCGGTTTCGAAGGTCAAATTTGGTATCACAGAGTAGCTTATTTAAAAATATTTAACACGTATATTTACGTTTTTCAATCTCATATGTATTTCTCGAGTTATTCGGCCGTTTCCAGACTTTTCGGACACCCTGTATATATATATATATATATATATATATATATAGCAACAAAATCAGTTCACAAAACAGAAAAACCTACACCCAGCAATAACTTTTTTTTTTCATATTTTTTTGACAAAATTTGCAGCTTTTTCGCAAGTTTTTGATGAAATTTGTGTTTTATCACTATCAACTGAAGAAATTTACAGTTTTTTTGCAATCTTTTGGCGAAATTTGTCATTTTTTGTGTTTTGCTGATGAGACCTGTCACTTTTTTTTTGCAATCTTTTGGCAAAACTTACTGAAGTTTTTTTAGTTTTTTGACAAAATTTGCAGTTTTTTCATGATTATTTATAAAATTTTTTAATTTTTCATAATTCTCTGAGTAAATTTGGATTTTTTCCCATGATCCTTTGTTGAAATTGGTGATTTTCTGTTTAAACAATTGACAAAAAGTTTTTTTTTTTTTTTTTTTTTTCGGAGACCATTTTTATATGTTAAAATTTGCTAATTTTTTTTTTTTTATGTTCGAATTCTTGATCAATTTTTTTATTAAAAAAATTGTGATTTTTTGCTGCAACTGATTGAAAGAATCCATCAATTCTTTCCTATGATTGGTTGAATCAACCTAAGATTTTTTTTATAGCAAATGACTTATAAATTTTTTTTATTATTATATCAACAAGCCATGTACAAATTTCGTGATGCATTTTAATGATAAATTGAGGAAATCAGGATTTTTTAAAAGTGAAATCGATTTTTTTTAAATGAGTGAATGTCGAAAATTATAATTTTTATCAAGAAATGATCAATGAATTTTGCATTCAAATACCAACTACATATACATTTTTTTTTATTACTTTAAAAAGAAAATAATAATAAATAAAAAAAGATGAATTAATAACTGTAGAACAAAACAACTTAAATAATTTTTAAAAAAAAGTAAATAAACAACTTTTTAATAACAGTGGCATGTGAAAACTGTGCCTAGGACAAAGTTCCAATTTGACCCCCCTCCCCTGTGCACTTCTTTTTGTGACAGGTGTCATAAAATTGAAGTGTGTGGAAACACAAATAAATTCTGCTGAATACATATTTCGCTTTTACTTTACAACTTTAATTTTAATGACTAAATAATATAAAATTATATTTATATTCTGGCAAAAGGTATCTAGAAAGCAGATGTGGAGTAAATGTATCTATAGTATAGTATAGCAGTTTGTGTAAGACCTTTTGGATTCCAAGAAAGAAGTCATTTGCTACTTTGGGAATGTATGTTTTTGTCACAAAAAAATAAATAAATAAATAAATAAATAAAACGTGAAAAGAAGAAACAAATCAGGTTGAGTATAAATTTCACACCTGAGGCGACCGCCTTTTTCGCCCCCCGCTTCGGATGGCCCTGAAAATGCTAACTCCCATTCTTATTTTTACTAGGGATGTACCGAATATTCGGTTAGGCCGAATATCAAACTTATCGGTTAAGCCGAATATGAAACTATTCAGCCTGCCGAATATTTGGTTTGGCTGAATATCAAAGTATTCGGCCAAATCCAATACTTCATAAAGACTTTTAGGGTGAAATGCAATTTACTCTCCTTCGCCAAGGCGACTTTTTTTTTTTTTGGCGTGATAAATGCTTCAATATGGCAACTCTGCATTTTCATTTTCTCCTCTCGCATCTTCAATGTGGCAACCCTAAGGAGTGCTCCGGTTTAAAGTCCCTGTTTTTTAAACCGTATCCTACCGATTTCTAAGCCGTTTCCTGATTGGACACTCCTTTTTGTTAAATGTTTTCTTATTGGACGAAAGAAGAGAACTGAGAGAGGAAATTGCTCCCGGTAGCATTGTTTTTTGGAGTTGTGTCTTGCATTCAAGAGTGAGTTTATTTTTTTGCATTTTCCTCTTTTTATATTTAGTTAGATACCATTCAGTAACTACTGTGGAAGTTGTTGATTACAGAAAGAATGTTGTTGATTGTTTCAATGAGGAAGTAAAGTATTCTAATGGATACTTTACGCTGTTGAAAGTTTGCGGCAAAAAGTATATGATTGACTGGTGTGTAAATGAAGGGGGCAGCAGCCCCCCCCTCACAAGAGCAAAACAGCGGCTCCGGGTAAGTAAAGTTCTCCTTTTTTTTGTCTTTAGATTTGTATTTTATGTGCTTTTTGTTTATTTTGATTGCCGCCATCTTGGAAAGTGCGTTTTTGCGTAGTGTCTTTTGGAGCAAGTTGCTTCGGGAGACAAGATGCAAAAACGCGCCAATTTGGCGATTTTTGAAAATCACGCCAAGGAGGAGAGTAAACTGCATTCGCACCGACTTTTAAAACACATTTTAAAAAACTTTTCACAATTTCTACTTTTAACTGTCAATTTATTAATATATTTAAAATAATCAGAAATAAAATCATATTTAAATAATATAGAATGTTTTTACATTATTTATTTGCTGTTAGTAAAGTTTAACTTAAGAAAATTAACCATGAGAAGGATTAAAATTATGATTTATTAGGATTCTCCTTAGGAATAAAAGATGTGAGTGCAGATGCAAGTTCCTAAATTCTATTTAGTAAATAATCTGTTTTTTGTTTTTCCCAAAAGTCCTTAAACAAGAAAGGAAAACTTTTGAGATTAGTAATAGCTATTAACAATTTTTTGTTTATGGAACCATAATCATAATCAACTTATTGAATCATAAATGCATTGTATTTCATCTCACTCTAGGTCAAACTTGTGCATTCATTTGTTGCATTTACAACAAATAAGATACCATAACTATATTTTCAACTCACATGCTTTGATTTCTGTAAAATATGATGGGAAGGATGGAAAATGCCACTATTCACAAGAAAAGAACTATGAGCTAGACATTCCTTTATTCAGAATTAAGTTGAAAGTATTTATACTTTATACCGTAATTTCTGGAAGAAACGCCACATCGCGAAAAATCACTCAAAAAAAATTAGAAAATGGTCATAAACGCCACAGGCGGTAATCGCGGTTTACGTGTTAAACAAACACATTAATAAGCTGTATTAAGAAATCATAAAAAGTGAAATTATTAATCAGAAATTAATAAATAAATATAAAATTAATAATATTATTTAAATATCGTATTTTCGGGAATAAGCGCCACGACGCATACGAGTTTAAATGTAAAAATATGCTTAGTGCGGCACAGCGGATACGGTGATTTTTTTTCCTAACAGTACCGTAAAATACCGTTAATCTGCTCCCCCCCCTCAAACGTGACGAAAAATCGTAAAATAATTAGAGGGGGTGCTTACACGGGATTTTTCCACGATCGTTTCACAAAATTTGCAGGAATGAATCATGAATTTTGATAATTGAAGCAATACTTGAAAAAAAATTGGTAAAAAAAAAAAAAATGTAAATTCTCTAGAAAAACACAGATAAACGGAGAAATTTGTAAAAAAAAAAAAGCCAAAAAAGCATGAAATCAATTAAAAAAATCTGGAAAAAAAGCACATTTCATCAAAGATTCATGATTCATTCATTTCAGTATGATTCATCCCTGAATCTTTGGAATAGGGGAAAAAAATCGGATTCAGAACAAATTTTCTGAAAGTTATAAAAGAAGGGGAGGGGGAGATAAGAGGGAAATTCATTCGAAAATGCAATTTTTGTTTATTCGTAATCTAATGCGAAATTTGTGTAACTTTTTGCAGTCTTTTAATGAAAATTGCCATTTTTTCGTGATATTTTGACGAAATCGAAATTAATTTGTTTTTGCGACCATTTGTCGGAATTCACGATACATTTTATGTCTGAAATTTTGGAATTATGATCATTTTTTTTTTTTTTTAATTTTCGGAAAAATTCAGAAAAACATCCTGCTTGTTTGGAAAAAAAAAAAAAAAATGCACGTAAACGCTGCATCACTTGAAATTTCAGTTTAAAACACATAAACGCCGCGACATTTCTTCTGAAAATTACGGTATTGAAAAAAATCTGCCTTGAGTTATTTAAAAAGAACAAATATGAGACTGTACAGTTTTTCTTCAACTATTTTTTCATTATTTCTCTTTGATTTCAAAATGTTCGTTTCAATTCATAGAAGAAATGAAATTTAAAATTTTACTAATTGAAAAAGTCTCATAATTATGCTTCTTAAATAAAAAAAGACAGATTTTTTTTCAATACTGAATGTTCTTATAAAAAGCTCTTGTTTATCAAAATATAAGTTTATCTTATTAAATATTATGTAAGTTATTAAATATTATAAATTGTTTTAAAAAATAACATTTTAATATCTTTAAACTTTGAAATATAAAAAGTATTTGGAAAGCCGAATATTCGGTATTCGGCCCAACAATTACTATTCGGCAAGCCGAATATTCGGTATTCGGTTTAGCTGTCGGCCGAATATTCGGTATTCGGCCAAAATCACTATTCAGTGAATCCCTAATTTTTAGATTTGAATATATTATGTTATGATTGCAATCGGTAGACAGAAATGGAATAGATTGAAAGGTTCAATATATTAAATGAAAACACAGATACTTCTGTATTAATTTGAAAAACACTTTCGTAAAAATCATGAAGATTAAAATATGTAAACAAATGAGATTGAAAGAGAAATTTTTAAAACAAAAATTTCGAGCATTTCAAATGTCATTTACAATGGATTAATAATACGCAGAGTAAAAATTCTATCAAAATCTATCTAAGACATACCTAAAAATAAAAGCTAAAATATATAATTATCTAATATTATAATGGAATTTAAAATTTAACACGTGTTGACAGGAAAATCAAAACATATGCGGTTGGTTCATTGATTAGTTACTAAACTTGGGGGCTTGGGCTTGATATACAAAATCCGCATATATTTTCTCAACCGGATTTTTTTTTGCCATCTTGTTGATTGGTCAGAGCTTTCTGCATCAAAGAGACATTTCTTGAAAGACCTACTCCATGTACCTGACTTCTGAGCTCGCGTAGATCTCAAACACAGCCTGTGAAGCCAACTCATGCGTGATTTGTGTGTTGCGTAGATGAAGTGATTCATTCTTCAGATTGGCTTGTGAACGTGACGCTTTTTTGTTTACATTTTTATTTTTGTATATTGTGCGATTTTCTGCGGATGAAAAAAATTAATAAATAAATAAAAATATGTATATGGATCATTCCAGATAACAGTAGCCTAATAGCTTTATGTCTCAAAGCAAGACTTTTGAATGAAATGTACTACTGAATACATATTCGTGCTATTTCGTTCATGACGGATATATAATTGTTGAAGTTGTAAACCCTATTTTATAAGCATTATCTCGATAGTAGTTATAACATCACGTGATAGTGATATGTAGTTAATTTGAATATTTTCCGTTTTGAATACTGAAGGGCGAAAAATGTCAATTACCAATTCTGAAAACATGGCAGTTTTTTCAACTCCTATTTGCAAAGCAAAATTTGAAGAAGAGGAAAATAAAAACTCTAATTTCTTGTTTTTCTTACTTTTCAGTTTCACAATTTTCAGCCTCTTTGTATCGTGGTACTTTTTCTCAGGTAAATAGTTTTTTTTTAGTTTCCCTATCCCTCCATTTTTTACTTTTCCATTAAATTATGCTCGGATAATTTATGTTTCATTTTGACACCCTTTTTGTTTCTTTATAACAATGTTGCATATTTATTATAAGTTTTTTCGGGTGTTAAAAATTTTCCTATCAATATAAACTGTTATTAGGAAATTTTGATGTGATTGTATATATATAGGGAAGATGTTGTAACTTGGAACAGGTTTCACATTTTAATTTTTTCTTCAATGAATATAATAAAATTTAAAATTGAAAGCCAATATTTCAATCCATCAACATATTTCTCTGTAATATATTTTTAGAAATTCAGGCAGTTTGAAAATAAAAAGTTGCCACTCTTTTAAAGTAGGGATGGCAAACTGTTATAGGTGAAAATTAACAGTCGCCACTCGCCACATGTCGATTAAAGTTGTAAAAGTGGCATTAAAAAATCGGCGGTCAATCACCCGCTGGCCGAATCCATGTCGATTCAGGCAGGGGGGTTACCTTCATAGTCTCAGAAGTTCTTTGATTGAACATATGTTAAAATTCAGGAAAAAATAAAATTCCCGTAATTTTTGGTTTTCCCCAAAAAAAATTTCTGGACCGAGATACAGGGTGCCAAAGATGGCATCCCGAGCACCTTTTCCCGTTTGTGATTTTCGAAAAAAAGTTTAAAGTGCTCTATCTCTGAAACGATGCAAGATATTTCGCTGCAGTTTATTTTATTTTAAAGATAATATTTTTCTGCTTAAAAAGATATACTCCATTTTGAAATATGTATTTAATTATTTTTAAAGCAGCCTTCTAAAAAAAATTTTTTTTATCAAAAATAATTTTTAATTTAAAATTAAAAAATTAAATTTTAATTAAAAATTTTGATTTTTTTACTGTTAGTCAATACTATTGAGTACTACCTTCACTGTAAAGGAGAACTTCCACTTTTGAGTTTAACAAGTTTTAGAATCATTTCAAGAATTTAGAGAATTTTACAGGAACTGCATGTCAAAAGTTCCAATAAAAGTCTCTCAATTTTTGTTTATTTGTATCATATGTAGCCTATTACATATCCTAAACAAGTTAGAAATTGCACGTCAAACATGGTAAATGAGGTGCATTCATACTATGACTAGTTTCATAAATATTTAGATCTTGGTGCAATAAGTATTACACTCTTGCGAAAACTGGCATGAATACAAAATGTATTATGTTTCTATATATTAAATTCAGTAATACAGAAGTAATATGAATCCATCTTAAATAAAATGTAATCACCAAGGCAATCTAGAATCATTACCTATCATGGGATATGTTTGAATTAATTATGCGTGATAGGATTTAACAGGATGAATAAAATATGTATGAGTGTCTTTTTTTTCAAAGTTTTAATTTGACTTTCATAACATTTGACAACCTTTTTCACAACATTTGTTGCTTTTTTTTTTTTTTTTTTTTGAAGGTAACATTTTTTTTTGTTTGAAATGATATATTCAGTTTTGTAAAAATGTATCCATATTTTCTGATGCAGCCTTTTGATTTTTTATAATTAAAAGCAATAAAAAATGCCAATCCTAAATTTATTTATTTATTTATTTATTTTTTTCTGTTGATTAATACCATTGAGTACTTACTGCCTTCCTTATTTCGGAAAACTTCCACTTTTGATTTTGACAAGTTATCAAAACACATGTAAAATTTTGCCATATATTTTACCAGTTCCTGTATGACAATCACATACTGCTCTCAGGAAATCAAAATCTTAGTCTTGTTTGACATAGGATTTTATTTCTTAATAAGTATAAGAAACTGACAGCTTTAAAAATAGCTTACAAAAGAAAAAAAAAAACATGCACTAAAGTTTACAAAATATATCTATAAGTTTCAAAACATATTACTTCCAGTGTACTCTACTTAGAACTGAAATTAGAAATTCATAGACTTTATAATTTGTTGAATAGTATCTGTATCTTCCTTTGATATTTAGTGATGCCTTCCTGTTTAACTAATAGGGTCTGGGGCTTCCATAATCCTTAAAACATTGTGAATAGGAAGTGAACACTGGTGGTGATGTTGCTGTCTTGCAGGTGGAAATCTATACCCAACAGCCGATCCAAGTGGGAGCATAAAGTTAACGACAATTTCATAAACAACTGATATCATTTACCTTTGCAATCCACCACTCATAGTAATATACACAGGCAACAAAAATTCCTTTTTATAAATTGTGAATTTGAATATTTTGCAATTGTTTCAGAGATCTTGGTTGGACAAATGAAATTTCTTCTTGCTTGTTATTCAAAGTTTGTGCAATATAGGTACTATGATAGTAATAGATGAATATACCCATCACTATGATATTAATAGATGATTGTTCGTTCTATTAAATTCTATCATACATAATTAAATATCCCATGATAGGTAATGATTCTAGGTTGCCCTGGTGATTACGTTCTTTTTAAGATGGATTCATATTACTTCCGTATTACTGAATTTAATATATAGAAATATAATAAATTTTGTATTCATGCCAGTTTTCACAAGAGTGTAATACTTATTGCACCAAGATCTAAATATTTATAAAACTAGTCATAGTATGAATGCACTTCATTTACCATGTTTGACGTGTGATTTCTAACTTGTTTAGGATATGTAATAGGCTACATATGATACAAATAAACAAAAATTGAGAGACTTTTATTGGAACTTTCGACATGCAGTTCCTGTAAAATTCTCTAAATTCTTGAAATGATTCTAAAACTTGTTAAACTCAAAAGTGGAAGTTCTCCTTTACAGTGAAGGTAGTACTCAATGGTATTGACTAACAGTAAAAAAATCAAAATTTTTGAGATTGGCATTTTTGAGAAAAAAAATTTTTTTAATTAAAAAAAAATTTTTTTAGAAGGCTGCTGTAAAAAAAAATTAAATGCATATTTCAAAGTAGAGTATATCTTTTTAAGCAGAAAAATATTATCTTTAAAATAAAATAAACTACAACGAGATATCTTGCATCGTTTCAGAGATAGAGCACTTTAAACTTTTTTTCGAAAATCGCAAACGGGAAAAGGTGTTCGGGATGCCATCTTTGGCACCCTGTATCTCGGTCCAAAAATTTTTTGGGGGAAAAACAAAAATTATGGGAATTTTATTTTTTCCTGAATTTTAACATATGTTCAATCAAAAAACTTCTGAGACTATGAAGGTAAGATTTTTTCTTTGGCTGCCTGAATTGACATGGATTATGCCCGCTAGTCGCAACTCGGCAAATGGCAATTAAAGAAATCTGTTGTCACAGGGTTGCTATACAACCTGGAGAACCTGGAAAAGTCAGGAAATTTGATAAACTTTCATTATGATCTCTAAGGGAGTTTGATCGCTGTGCAGCCAGAAGTGAAAATCTTCCCTAATTTGGCAAACTGCATATTTAAAAATCAAAGAAAAATTATGTACCTTTCTTTTCTAAAATTTCCTTTTTCATCCTTCACATTTTATATTTTTAATACTCTTTATTACAGATTTTAAAGTTTTTTCCAGCAATTATTTTCATGTAACAAAACAATAAGTAATTATCACAAGCCTCTATTTTCCCACTCTGTTTCCCCTTTTCTTTTGACTCCTATAGAAAATAAATTTTAGCTAGACAATGATTTTGGGATATAGTTAACAAAATGAATATTTGTGAATTCAGTGCACAAATATTTTGTAGCAAGTTTGTACAGTTTGTAGGAAACTTTATTTGAAAGTTTACAATCATAAATTATTAAAGAGAGCAATTTCCTCAAAGCAAGATTGTTATTGATTTGGGAGGGAATTGGAACACAGAGCTTTAACTCAGAGATTATTAGCAACTGTATTCAAGAAATTTTAGTCTTTTTTGAGTAATATAACATTTTTTTTTTACCTTCAGCATGTTCACTATGCGTTAGACCGCTAGACTAGAATTTTCTTGACATACACCTAGAAAAGTCAGGGAATTTCATTATTTCACATGAGTAGCAACCCTGCTGTCAATCTCCAAGTAAAATGTAGCTTTTTTTCAAGGAAATCTGCACCTCTGCTTTGATTAAATCTAATTAGCAAACTTATTAATTCTTTTTCCTGCTGGATGGAAAATTGAATTTCAAGCCCTGATTTTATGAAATTGAATTTTGTAAATGAGCCCTTTTTTTATTAAAAATTTTGATTTTCATTACTTTATTATCATTTATTTTTAAACTTTTATATGTTTTAGGTTCCTGGATTCTTAAAAGCATTGTTGTCGGAAATTTATTGATTTATTATTCTTGGGAGTTGATTTATTTTGACAGCTTAAGGCCTGGTGTTGAACCAGCTTCCCCGCTTTCACCATCTCATATCAAGTAATTATCATATATATATATATAATATATATTATTTTCTTAATTATTTTTTTTTCTTGCATAAAATAAAAAAGCATTGTGTAATATATAATAAAGTATTTGGAGAAACATGGTACATAAGCCACATTTTCATAAAAATCGAGTTATCTGTTTGAGAGCATGGCAAAAGGTCTCAAGCACTCACAAGAAATTGTACTATTATATTTCAATGTTGTTGTTCCTAAATGAAATATTTGGTTTATTTTCAGAGGCATTGTCAGACCTGCTTGCGTATTTGTCTGCAGTCCACCATCTTGGATTTTTTCCTTGACAGGAAGAACCCATTTTCACTAAGTGGTCATTATAACAACTTTAGACTTAATGAAAAAAAATTTAAATAGATTTAAAAAAAAACTTAGAATATTAAAAAAAAATGTTTTACAAGCAAAATACCAAAGTTTTTCAAATGTTATATGTGGAAAAAAAAAGGGCAGAGGCAAAAAAAATTACTTTATAAAAGATAAATTGTTGAATTATTTATTTTTTTTTAAAGTTCTTAATTTTCTTAAAAAGAGTTCTCCAGCAAAAATCACCAAACAATTGAGAGTGAATATGCAATCCAAGATAGGAGTCCATTGATTAATATACAAGCTTAGCTGCATCATCATTTTTGTATAACAAAGAAATCGTTGATACTTTGAAACCTTAGAACAGCTTGAAAAAATTCTTAATACTTTTGAAGAAAATTTTAGCAGTGGCCATACCAAAAATCATAACCCAAAGAAAAATATTAAAGAGGACCTGCAACTTGCCATGTCTGCATATCAAGTTCTGACTGAACAACTCATGTTTATCTTATACTATAATGCGAGCAAAAATTGTGTGTGTGTGTGTGTGTGTGTGGGTAAATTTTATCTCAAAAACGGCTCTAACGATTTTCGCAAAAATTTGGATTTTACCATTTTCGGGCACGAGAAGACCATTGGGCTAGGTCACATGTTCGAGAAAATTCGATTATTGGGTCATAATGGGTCAGGATCGAGCTATTTATATCTAGCGAACGGCTGGATCGATTTTAAGGAAATTTTGTATCCAATCGTTTTTTGGCACGAGAAAACTATTGGGCTGGGTCACATGTTCCAAAAATTTCGATTAGTGGGTCATTTTTGGGTCATTATGGGTCAAGCCATTTTTATCTAAAAAACGGCTCTAACGATTTTGGCCAAATTTTATATCGTATCGTTTTGGATTACAAGAAGACCATTGGGTTAGGTAACATGTTCGAGAAAATTCGGTTAGTGGGTCATTTTTGGGGTCATTGTGGGTCATGCTATTTTTATCTAGAGATTTTCTCACGCAATTTTGACTAAAAATTGCATTCTATGGTTTTCGGGCACGAGAAAAACATTGGGCTAGGTTACATGTTCGAGAAAAAATTTTAATGGGTCATATTGGGTCATTAAGGGTCTGGGTCAAGCTATTTATATTTAAAGAACCGCAGAATCAATTTCATCGAAATTTTGCCTGTAATAGTTTTTTGACACGAGAGAGCTAATGGGCTAATTCACACGATCGAGAGATTTCAATTATAAGAGTCATTTGTGGGTCATGATGGGTCATAATGGGTCATGGTCAAGCTATAGCTAAAGAACAGGTGGATCAATTTTAACGAAATTTTGTATACAGCATTTTTTTGGCACGAGAAAACTATTGGGCTAGGTCTTAGTTCGAGAAATTTCGATTACTGGGTCATTTTGGGTCATAAAAGGTCTGGGTCAAGCTATTTATATATAAAGTACGACAGCATCAAATTTAATGAAATTTTGTATGTAAG
>CAXHSM010000310.1:0-55000 GCA_964019185.1 Maratus speculifer
TTTTTTTCTTTAACCTTTATTTATGAAGCGAGCTTTGATTGAATGGTATATGAAAGAGGGGCTGATTGCTTCAATATATGAATGTCCTAAATGTAGAAAAAAAAGAAACTGACTAAAAATAACAGAATGGTTGATACTTTTGAATAGCCTACTACAGCACAATGTAAAATTATGAAATAAACAAGTAAGAAAAATCATGCGTTAAGCATAGATTATGAAGCACTTTCCAACACTTAATGGAATCTTTAACAAAACTTTGTTATTTAGGGAAATAATAATGCATGGCCAAATATACCCAAATATGTATTCCAGTACATTAGAACAGCCCTGTATTTCCTATATCAGTTCATATAATGGGAAAATTTAGCTTAGCAAGAAAATACCCAGTAGCTTGAAAAATTTTTTTCAGCAATTCATAATAGTAGATGGAAACATACTTGAATACTTTTGTTCAGCCCTGTAGTTTACATTGTATCCTTATTACACGTCAGCATTAGGCTAAAATTTATTGTAAACTAAAACACTTTTAAAGCAACTGAAATCACATTCTCATAAATCATCATTCATAGGCGTCCTTATACCGAATTCTTTGCGTGGCCCTGTATATCCCTTTATCTATATTCTGCAAACATTTCTCAGTAAATTAAATACAGCTCAGCGTAAAAATCCATAACTTATTTAAGAACCACGTTTAAATAATTTACGCTCATATTTAGTAACGTTGGTGAGCTCTTTTGGTAGCCCTGTATATCAACTATAACATTTATACACATCCTATAATGTGCATATATTTAGCGAAATATAAACGCAAATATCATAATTAAAATGCATTTCATCCCTCCATCAGCCATCATCAGACACATATACGGTATTCGGAAAGAATATACTATTTGAAATCTTTTGTATGGCCCTGTAAATGCTATGTACTTCATATTATGCAAGACAGTAGCGTATAATTTATATTAAGCTTCAGTGACATATATCAATTTTATTATACATGAAAAAGCTTAAGATATTTAAAAGATGTCACACACAATTCCTCCTTTTATTATTATCTAATGGAATTCTTTTGTGTGGCCCTGTAAATGAATAATAGCTACATTTTCACCTTGTATTTTATAGAATGCATATTTTAATATGTTTGACAGGGTATAACATCTTTAAAATTCCTTTGAAACGATTTTCCCCCATATGCCGTAATGTAATAGGAAACTTTTGATTCGCCCTGTAGATAAACTAATCATGGTAGAAACTTCATTTTCGATAGAACTTGTGCTAAGGTAAACGTCAATAACGTCCTAAAATTTCATGGCAATCCGAGTATATTAACGATTTTTCCCCATGGGCCGTAATGTAATGGAAAACTTTTGATTCGCCCTGTAGATAAACTAATCATAATAGAAACTTCATTTTCAATAGGGTTCGTGCTAGGGTAAACGTCAATAACGTCCTAAAATTTCATGGCAATCCGAGTATATTAACGATTTTTCCCCATAGGCCGTAATGTAATGGGAAACTTTTGATTCTCTCTGTAGATAAACTAATCATGGTAGAAACTTCATTTTCAATAGTACTTGCGTTAGGGTAAACGTCAATAACGTCCTAAAATTTTATGGCAATCCGAGTATATTAACGATTTTTCCCCATAGACCGTAATGTAATGGGAAACTTTTGATTCGCCCTGTAGATAAACTAATCATTGTAGATACTTCATTTTCAATAAGGTTTGTGCTAGGGTAAACCTCAATAACGTATAAAAATTTCATAGCAATCCGAGTATATTTACGGGAGTTAGAGCGCGGACAGACGGACAGACGGCCATCCGGCCAGACGGCCAGACAAACCGAATGCATAAGCACTTTTCAACTTTGTTGGAAAGTGCTAAAAAAAGGTGGGAGGGGGGGGGACTGGGCACAGCTCATATTCATGAAAAAATATTTTTGCTCTCATTACTTTTTTCAATGTACCATTTTAAACCTTTTATGTACATATATATATTTTTTTGTATCTTTGATAAAATATATTCATTAAAAAATATATTTTGAAACAATTTAAAATTTTATGCAAGTACAGTCCTCCCCACTTAATCGGGTAATGGATAATCGAATACCCCGCTTATTCGAATAAAATCTTCCGGAACCGAATTTAATCCCATTGGGCTAATGTTATTTTACCCCGCTTAACCAAATACTTTTCACAAAATGTCCTCGCTTAATCGAATAACAAATGAGGAGACAATTTGAAAAATGGGCGTGAAAAACACGTTTCAATTGGAATTTCCTCCACACTTTTTGTCAATTTCAATTGTTACACAGAAAACAATTTTCCGGAACTCCCAGCATGAATTTCGCCTGGCAGGTGTATAATGGACTGGTCAAGAGAGTTCTCTTCCTGTTCATTTTTTCAAATTAATTTAAAAAATGGTGAAATAAATTGAACAGTAATTTCGATCAATTTTGTATTTTGCTTACTTTCGTTTGCCAAAAGACTTTTTTTTTCACTTTTTCGATTTTTTAATAGTTATTTTTAATGGAGATACTTTAAATTTCAAAATCAGTTTCAAAACCGAAATCGTCTCATTAAAAATATCAGCAATAAAAATCTAATGTTAAAAACGACGGCGTGCTTTGTACAGATCGATCTCAGCTATCTATTTAAAAAAAGATCATTTAAAAATATTGAAATGCAATAGAGATATCTTTATAAATTTCTTCTATCGGATTAGCATTAGCGAGCAAATCCTTTTGCGTGATCGAAGTAGCTCTTTAATAATAATGAGTTGTCACTTAGAGGCTCAAGATGGTAATTGCGATACCATTCGAAAAAAATCTCGTCCATTTTTTACTTTAAAATTTTACATAAACCATTTTAATCTACTTTTTTAAACTTGTATAAATTACCTAAATTATGTTAAATTCTAATAACAAAATTTGGACACAATTCACACGGTCTGCTTTAAATGTAATGTAAACAAAATGCATGTGTCATTGAATTATTGCGTATTTACTTGTCATTTTGTTTTTATTTCAGTTTGTATTATTCTATTAAAGTTTTTAACGATTTTCTTACTCTAGTAATTAAATATACTATTTAATAATTTTGTCATTTTATTACACATTAAATATTACATTCATATGCCTCCCCGTTTAATCAAGTACCCCGCTTAATCGAATATTTTTTCTGGAACCGCCAATATTCGTTTATGCGGGGCCGACTGTACTTTTATGTATTTTTTGTTTATTTCCATTTCTGCAACTTCAAAATTGCATGCTTTTGCTTAGAGTCTCCTGATAGTCCAGTCATTTTAGCACCTTTTTTTGCAAATAGCGGAAAAAATTAGAACAAAGCTGGATTTTTGCATAGGTGCTAGTTAGGGTATGTAGTTTAACATACTAAAAGTCCCCATCGATCCGATGTGAGCTTTCGCCTCCAGGGGGCGCTAAAGAGCTTGAAAATCGGTTTTCTGCGAATATCTCACGAACAATGGCATCTAGACAAAAAAGTTCAATTATAAAAATGTAGATAATTTAATTTCCTACAAAAAGTGTCTTTAACATTTTTTTGTCACACCAACCCTTCCCTGCCAAAAATTAAGGTAAAATAAACATTATTGAAAAAGAATGTGCAAGCACAATCATAACGCGGCGAAAAGGCAGAACAAATACTAAACAACTTTTGATTCCCCCCCTCATCTCTCCCCCTTTGTTTGTATGGCGTTTTCGCGCGCTTGTGCAATACGTCACATGAGAATAATAAGGTTCTATCTGTGTTTTTGAAAAATCGACTTATCAATATAGAAATGTTCTATTTGTATCTATGAAGGCATTTATGGATTAAAATAATGTCGTAATATAATTGTAAGGTTATATGTAAATTATATGTAACATCATTTTGATGCAAAAACGCCTTCATAGATACAAATAGAGTCTTTCTATATATAGATAAGTCAATATTTTCAAAAACACAGATAGAACTTTATTATTCTCAGGTGACGAATAGTCATTGCCCAATACCCTATCTCTCTTTGCATTTGTCGAAATGTACCACGTGCAAGTACTTTACAATATTTTATTTTTATTTGGTGCTCATTTCGCTTGTATAAAATGACCCTAATTTATTGAACGAAGTATTTATTCTTTTAAGATTTTAGGAAGGGAATAATTTTATTTTCAACGCATGTTGTAGAAAGTTTTAAATTAGTTATGACAGTTTAAAATGACTCTTTCTTAATTGCTGATTCTGAGCGGAAAATGGAGATTGACAAAATAGTTTATCTTGCATGAGATGAGGACTGGGTTTCGAAAGATTTTGTAAAAACAGAAACAAAAGGGATTGAAGTCGCTTGTGACAGCAAGTTCGGAAAGAGATGACCATAAGTGGAAAATATTTGAAGAAATGGCTAAAAAAAATAATGAATTTACAGTTCATTCAAAGAGTAAGAAAAATTATTCATGAAAGAATTCTATTAAATCATACAATAAATCTATTGCCGAAAAACGATCAACATCCGCACAAATTAATCATCCATTGAAGGAAAAATTGAGAAATGACAGTCCGTTGTTTGAATTTAAGGGAAAATGTTTGTTATTTCTGATACATTAGACGAAAATTTTTTACAGAAGGAAAAAAAGAAAGCTCTAAAGTATCGCGGAAAAGATTTTTTTTAATCTAATCATTAAAATAAGACACGTCTCATATCTATGCTTATGGAGAAATTTATGGAGAATGGTTTCGAAGCGAAACAAGCAGAAGATGATGCAGACACACTAATTGTTAACACAGTTATTGAAGTAGCAAAGTCTGGTGCGCTTACTGCTGTTGTTGGCGATGATGTTGACTTGCTCGTATTGTTGACAGTTTTAGCACCTCCAGAGATAGAGATATTTTTTATTAAGTCTGGAAGAGGACGAATTGTTACCACCCTGTATTCATCGCACATTTTTAACAATGATGCTGTTCTGAAAAATCATATATTGTTCCTTCACGCTTTTTCAGGTTGTGACTCGACATCATCAATGTTTGGGAAAGGTAAAATGTCGTTAGTAAAATTTTTGAAGAAGGAAGAAGATCATAACATACAAGATGCCAGCATAAAAGTGATCAAGTACCTTAATTTGAAGTTTATGAGGCTGGAAAAACTATTTTTCTTGCTTTATACGGTAATATAGCAGAAATTTCTCTAAACAAGTACCGTTATGTATGTTTCAAGAAAAGAGCTGCTGTTGGTAAAAAAAAGGCCTTTTATCGTTGCCGCCTGCCGAAGATGCAGCTAGATTGTACAGTTTACGTATTTATCATCAAGTACAATACTGATTGAGCAATAAACTACTTCCTGAGAGCTGGGGCTGGCAAAATGCACCTAATTTGTTTCCAATTCTTGCTACCTTACAGCCCGCACCAAAAGATATTATTGAATCTATTTTTCATACTTGCTCCAAAGGATGTGGAAAAGCATGTGGATGCCGAAAAATTGGATTGAAATGTTCTGATATTTCATAAATTGCTGCGGAGTTTCATTTCATAATGCAAGTAAAATTGAATTTGAAGACGAGGAAAATATTGACAGTATCCTGCCCACTGCAAGGGAGGAGGGAAGCGCTACTTCTGTATTCAGTGATGATATCGAAAGGCAAACAAAAAATACTGAAAGCAGTACAGCAACGAAAGAAATAAATACAGATAATTACGAATCTGAATCGAGTGTAGAAATTGAAGCTGTGCAAAGAACTACTAAAGCAGTTAAACGACTTAAATTGGATTAAGCCAGTCACTATAACTGGAATATGCCTACGTAGGAAACCACAAAAAAAAAAAAAAAAAAAAAAAAAAAAAAAAAAAAAAAAGAACGCACTAAGTGCTTTCACCTCAAGGGTGGTGTGAAAATAAGCATAACTATATATTATATATTCACTTTCTCCATTCAAAGATGAGAATTATAGATCTGTTTACAATTTTTTTTTAATTAGCAGCAGATTTTTTGAATTTTTATAATTTTACTTTCAAATATGGTCACGTTTTTATATTTTTGATAGGGAAGGGTTAATATGACAAACAAATGTTAATGACACTTTTTATAGAAAATTAAATTATCTACAACTTTGTAATTCACCTTTTTTCTCTAAATGCCATTGTTCGTGAGATATTCACAAAAAACTGATTTTTAAGCTCTTTAGCGCCCCCTGGTGGCGAAAGCTCACATCGGATCGATGGGGACTTTTAATATGTTTAACTACATAACCTAACTAGCACCTATGCAAAAATCCAGCTTTGTTCTAATTTTTTCCCCTATTTTTGCTAAAATGACTGGGCTATGAAGATTGAGCTCTGATTTGTTACTTTTGATAAAATGTTTTAAAAAGTGTATTTTGAAAAATTTTAATTTTTAATTTATTTACTTTTTGTTAATTTTTATTGCTGCCATCTTAAAATGCACAATTTTGTGTAGTGTCTTCTTGATCTAGTAGTGCTTGGGGACAAGATGAAAAAACATGCCGATTTGATGATTTTTCGATATTGTGCCACAAAGAATATAGTTTTCAGGTCACACATACTTTCACATTGGTTTTGTATCGGGGGGTGGGGTGGGGAAGGGGGTTAACAAATGAAGAAATTGGCAAAAATTACTATTTACAGCAGTGTCTTAGATTTTTGATATTTCTGCAATTTAAATGTGTAGTTCATTTACAATCTTCAATGTAATTCATTTCATCTTAAATTTGTATTTTACATACATTTTATTATTCATGAAACTTTAATTTCGCTATGGAATATGAGCCAGAAATAAACATTGAGCTGTTTGTTTTAATTTAAATTGCAAACAGATTTATTTATTATAACCAGGCTTGCTAGAAAGCTGGGTAAAATTTTAAAAAGACACGTTTTTGGCTTTTATTAGTTTTAACTGGCCATGTGACTTTTATACAATGAAGCATTTTAATTATAGACTACACATTTTAAAGTATTTTTAATCAATTTTAATGATATTAAATTGATTTAGAATAAAATAAGTAACTCAATTTTTTCATAAGAAAGACATAATACTGGAAAAAAAATTTAGATGGAGCTCCTAGCGATGTGAAGTGAGAATTGGAAATATGTCAGCTAAATTTTTAAAAAGCCATACTAACTACTTTATCTGGTTTACATTGGCGATAACCCCTTCCCCTTTTATACTGCTTTATAAAGTTAAAGAGGATGATAATTAACTAAGTTACATGTTTATTGAATTTCGAAAAGTTCTATCAAACATAGAAAATTTCATAACTCATTTTAAAGAGGAGTTTATAAGGTTTAATTTGATAAGGAAGTAGTCTACACATGGTTAAAGAAAACAAAATTTAAGTTTTGTTTTTTTTTTTAATTTTTTAGATAATGTTTATTTCAATATTATAAGCTAAAAATTCTGGAATTTTTAGAGTGGGATCTCAATGGGATAATAAGTTATGAAATAAAAGCTGAAAATTACCATACAAATTATAAATAAATAACCAAATAGATAAAATTTAATTGTTATTTTAATGGTAATTTTTAGCTTTCATTTTATAACTCCTGATCACAATGAGATCCCATTCTAAAATTTTCAGAATTTTAAGTTTATAATATTACAACAACCATATATTTTTTTTCAAAATGATTATCTAAACAATTTTACAATTTAAAACTTAAAAAGATATATATTATTTTTCACTACATGTAATCAACTTACATATCAAATTAAAACTTATAAATTCTCCTTTAAAATGAATGGTCTTAAAATTTTCTATATTTGATAGCTACTTGAGAAATTCAAAATTAAAAACAAGTAAGCAAGCCACAAAAGGATGTTTTTTCAAAAATTAAATAATTAACTACATGAAACTTTGATATGGAAAAAAATATGAACATATATTCTCATTTATATCATCAAGCAGAACAATTCCTGAGAGTTTCATCGAAATCTGAAAGAGTCAGGTTGAATCACAGGTTGATTTGGCACAGAAGTCCCTATCATTAATATTTATTGTGTTCCTTAATAAATTCAATTATTATTTATTACATTTAAAATGCTTACAGTATTTTCAAAATACAATACTATTGAAAAAAAGTGGGGGGAAGGGGGATATTTATATAAGTAAAAGTATTTATAAAGTATTTAATAAATATTTTTTAAATTAGGGAGAATTTTATTTTTATTTATAATCTGTATTTTAAAATAAAATCCATTTTTATAAACTAAATATGAGAAACATCACATCAAATTCATTTTATTATTTATACTAGAGCCTCTAAAATTGGAAATTGTCAAATATTGCACAGTTGCAGATTATAAAAAGAAAATGTAATAAAAAATCCATCTGTAGTATTTCATGAATTGTGTTACCTTTGAGTGGTTAGAAAATCCTGTGGTGAATTTTCACCAGATGCCTGGTCTGTTATTCATACACTTAATTTTGCCAACTCCAGTGGGATTCTTTGTAACTGAAAGAAAAAATTATCAATTACATTACACTTTATATGAAAGAAACATAGATATGAGTGATGAGAAATATATTTTATCCATGTATCCGTAAATAAATTTATCCATGAAATGAATAATCTACATTATCAAAAATGTACGTAGGTACGTTAGTATTTCAAGATTGTCAAGTTTGTCAAGATTGTCAAGAAACTCAAAAGATTAACAGGTGCTCTTATTCAAAAATTTAATGTACAGTACCGTAATTTATGGAATAAACGCCGCGGCGTTTATGAGTTTAAAAGCTAAAATTTTCATATATCATCTACATTATCAAAAATGTACGTAGGTACGTTAGTGTTTCAAGATTGTCAAGTTTGTCAAGAAACTCAAAACATTAACAGGTACTCTTATTCAAAAATTTAATGTACAGTACCGTAATTTATGGAATAAACGCCGCGGCGTTTATGAGTTTAAAAGTTAAAATTTTCATATATGCGGCGTTTACGAAAATTTTGAGCAAATTATTCAGTGTTTCAAAAGAAAAAAAAATCATTTTTTTCCCCCGCGTTCGCGATGTTACCGATCGTAGATCAACAAATGCAATACATCATGAATCACCCTTTTCCAAGAAATACGGTGACTGGAGTAAGCAGGAAGGGACAATAGATATCTGCTTTTATTGCACTTCGTTGTAGAAACAAAGTATTGGAAACAGGTGCGTGCGAAAAACTGCGCACGGGGCAAAGTTGCATTTTGGCACTTCCTTCCCCCAACTTTTTTTTATGACTGGTCAAAAATGACGTTGATAGTATAAATTTGGTGCCCTTTAAATTTTTGCAATCGGGGTGAACGCCCCCCCCCCCCTTCTTTCGCACGGCGCTGATTGGAAAGTTTTTTTTAATTTCACAATTGAAATGTCTCTTTTGTTGGTACATTTTAATTCTGTTACAAAATCTACAGTATTTTTGATCCCCTATTAGAGCAAAATTTTCCAGTTCTCATTTTTATGATGATTTGCATAAAAAAAATTATTTATCTAATAATAAGAGCGAAATTTTGTAATTTCTTTTTCATGACAATTGATAACACATATTTATTGGTGCACTTTAAGGCAAATTTCGTAAACGTTAAAAAAAAAAAAAAAAAAAAAAAAAAAAAAAAAAAAAACAAGAAAGTTCAAAAAATTTTCTAATAAAGAAAAAAGTGAGAAATTATTTAAATTCTATTCTTTTATATTTAAAAAGGACCCAGTGAATGTGTCATCAAAACCGCGATGTTTGAGTGTGGAAAAAGAAATTAATGAGCTTCAAACAAGCAAAAAAGAAAACAGAAAGACACGATAAGCAAAACACGTTTTCTTTTTATTATTAAAAAAAAAATCTATATCTTCTCTGATAATTTACCGATTTTGTTCAAATTTTCAGCAAGTTGCAATAATAGTGAATTAGGCTGTGCAATAAATTTTTGTTAAAATATAATAAGTTATTCAAAAGTTACAAAATCCTACAAAAAAGTCCAGTACAGAGCAACTCCAAAGAAAAACAAGTGCTCTGCAGCTCTTCGAAAGTCAATGTTATCGGAATAAAGCTCCGTTCAGATTGCAATACTCTTCCCTTCAACTGAATTCTTGGAAAAAGTGGGAAAGTCTTTTGAATAGGATCGACTTGCGGTTTCTTTGTAATAGAAACAAGGGGAAATAACAAAAGAATCAGCAGATAAGCAATCCACCCTACTTGACAGAAAGGTTTTTCTTTTGCCGGATAACCCCTCCTTTCCTGCAAAACTCATTAAGATAAAAAAAACACCGAGTCGTCACAACAAACGAGCCGACACCAAACTTAAAAAAGTGGTAAAATGTGTTTGGGCCTGCAGAAAGGAATAGTGCTCGGATTTTTTTTTCTTTTTTATTATTGTTAAAGAAAAAATATTTTTGGTGGCGGACTTACAAACTGATATACATTTCAAAAAATGAAATATGATCAAAATTGGGAGGAGTGTTTTCGAGATTTTACAGTATGTATTTAAAGTAAGAAAAACAACATATCAAAAAAATTTCAGGAAAAAATTCCAGATCCGGAAGTTCTGCAACATAAATATTCTATTCCTACATAACTTTTAACAATTAGTTATTTTAATAATTTAACTAGATGGAACCCGTCAAAACTTGACGGCACCACAGAAATAAAAGGTATTTTCCAGCTATTAAAGGATTTTTTAATGACTAATCTTCAGCAAAAATTTCAATAAATAAAAGAAAAACCTGCATTTTACATCCAGGCAAATGACCTGCAATTGGCAGAGTTACATTCAAACATGCTGCTATAGAATTAGAATCTCTCTCATTCGATAATTTTCCATTTACAAATACAACACCAATAAATTGTACATGACATGAATAAACCATAAATTACCGTCATTTCTCATTTCATACAAAATATACATACTTCACTTACTTTGCAGCAAAATAAGACAAATTATAGTTTGCCATTTAGCAACAACTGTAACAATGATCCTCTCAGTGGTTAATTTGTTTTTACATTACCCACCCCATTCAACAAATAAACATTTGCATTTTCAACTAACTTTTCTATTACATTTTCATAAATCAAAAATACAAGTCGATTTCACATATTAAAAAAATTAATGATATTTATTCTGGCTAGGTGAAACCCGTCAAAACTTGACGGCAACAATATGAAAGAACTAAAGAAAAAAAAGTATTTTGCCGCTATAAAAAAAATTAATATTTCTTAAAAATTTCAATATGCTTTTCCATTTACCAACGTAACACCAACATGACATGATCCTGGGCACAGAATCGGTGCAATGCTGCGACACACGTCACAAACTCTTGAAAATGTTTGAAGATTATTTTTCTACTGTTAAAGTTTTTTTAAAAAAATGCTAGAAATCATTTACTATGTACAAAAATTTCTCTAGGTACCATAAAAAATGCAAATTTTGGCAAATAATCACAAAAAATAGCTATTTTCGTTAAAATACCCCCCCCCCCAAAAAAAAAACAAACATCCGGAAATTTTGCAAATGGATGTGAAAAAAAAAACAGCAAATTTCGTCAACAGATTGCAAAAAACAACAAATTTTATGAAAAGATCTCTAAAAAATTTGTCAAAAAAATGCAAAAAAAAAAAAAATTGTCTAGGTATTCCAAACAAAACAAATTTCGTGAAAGTATTGCAAAAAATCAAAATTTTGCCAAAACGTCTAAAAAAAATTGGCAATTTTCATGAAAAAATTTCGAAAAATAAAGCCAAATTTGACAAAAAAAAAAAAAATCCCTAAAAAATGGCAAATTTGTAAACATAGTGTGAAAAAAAAATTCAAAATATTGTAAGAAAACAAAAAAATTTGACAAATGATTGTGAGTAAACAACAAATTTCGTCAAAGGATTGAAAAAAAAAAAAGCAAATTTCATCAAATAATCACAAAAAAAGTAAATTTCACAAAAAAACCCAAAAAATTTTGCAAAAAGATCTTCAATAAAACAGGAAATTACATCGAAAGATTGTGACAAATCGACAATTTCATCGAAAGAACTCGAGAAAAACGATAAACTTCTCCGAAACTGTCTAGGTATCATAAAAGACACAAATTTCGTCCAAAGATCTCAGAAGCACATAAATTTTGTCTAGGTAATCGCAAAAAAGGTAAATTTTGCAAAAAATAGCAAAAAAAAAAAAAAAAAAAAAAAAACAACAAATTTCTCAAAAAAATAACAAAAAACGACAATTTCTCAAAAAAGTCATGAAAAAAGGTTAAATTCGATAAAACGGCAAATTACATCAAAAGATTGTGAGAAAAAAACAACTTTCATTAATTGCAGGGGGAAAAGATGCAACATTTCCTTGTTTATCAGAAAAAAAAAAAAAAAAAATCACAAAATTTCTCGATCCATCACATGAAAAATAGAAAATTTGTCAATCAGTCGAAGAAAAAGATAAAAAAATCGACAGTTGGTCATGTGGGGTAAAAATTATAAAATTCATTAATGAATCATGGATAAAAAGTCATTTAGTTATGTAAAAAAGCGCACAAAAATTTTGTGATTGATCGAGACATTTCAGAATGTCTTTTCTGGGTAATCTTACGATGGGAATACTGGAGTTCAGTGTACCCATTGAACTGTGTGCTGAGTGACATATGTTTATTGACTCATTCTATAGGCAATTAAAAATATGTATGGAATTTTTTATCGCAATGTAATAAGTATATTTTTAACATAGGATCAGAGTAAATTAGTCTTTTCAACAAATAACCTGGTAAGTGAGAACTAACTTTTTTATTGATAGGCAATGTAACATCGGGTCGATCGAGTTTATTTTGATTTTGCCCTTGTTTTTGAAGGACATAATTTAACCGTTTTTTCTATTGCATAACACTTCTTATTTTGTTTTCAATCTTTTTTTTTTTTTTTTTTTTTTAGTAATTTCTTATTGTGATCTTCATTTCTGTCATATGAAAAATTCATTTCTATTTCGCCTATAGCATTTACATAATGTTGACAAATTTCTGAAAAAAAAAAAAAAAAAAAAAAAAAAAAGAAAAATGAAAAAAAAAAACAACAAATTTTCAAAAAAAGGATAAATTCGATAAAACGGCAAATTGCATCGAAAGATGGCAAGAAAATACGACAAATTTCACCTAAAATCCTTGAGAAAACAAATAATTATTTCCTGGTATCATAAAAGACGTGAATTTCGTCAAAAGATCGTGAAAGTACTTTAAATTTGTCTAAGTACTTCAAAAAATGCAAATATTGGTAAACAGATTGTGAGAAAACAACATATTTTGTCAAAAGATGAAAAAAAGAGGCACATTTCATCATAAGAACACAAAAAAGGTAAATTTTGCAAAAAAAAGGGAAAAAAATGACAAATTTCTGAAAATAACAAAAAAAACCCCAACACATTTCACAAAAAAAAAAAATCACGAAAAAAGGAATAATTTGATAAAACGGCAAATTACATTGAAAGATGGCAAGAAAAAACGACAAATTTCACCTAAAATCCCTGAGAAAACAAATAATTATTTCCTGGTATAATAAAAAACATGAATTTCGTCAAAAGATCGTGAAAATACTTTAAATTTGTCTAGGTACTTCAAAAAATGCAAATATTGGTAAACAGATTGTGAGAAAACAACACATTTTGTCAAAAGATGAAAAAAAGAGGTACATTTCATTAAAAGATCACAAAAAAGGTAAATTTTGCAAAAAAAAAGGTGAAAAAAAAGACAAATTTCTGAAAATATCAAAAAAATGAGAAATTTCACAAAAAAAAAGATAATTTCGATAAAACAGCAAATTGCATCGAAAGATCATTCGATTAAAATGACAAATTTCACCGAAAATCCCTGAGAAAACAAATAATTTTATCCAAGTATAAAAAAAAAACCATGAATTTTGGCAAATAATTACAAAAAATAACAAATTTTGGCAAAATACCCCCCCCCCCCAAAAAAAAAGAACACCTGGAAATTTTGTAAATAGATGTGAAAAAAAAAAAAAAAACAGCAAATTTCGTCAACAGATTGCAAAAAACAACAAATTTCTTCAAAAGATCTCTAAAAAATTTGTCAAAAAACTGCAGAAGAAAAAATTGTCCAGGTATCTCAAATAAAACAAATTTCCTGAAAATATTGCAAAAAATCAAAATTTTGCCAAAACGTTTAAAAAAAATTTCGAAAAAAAAAGCAAATTTTGACAAAAAAAAAATCTCTAAAAAATGGCAAATTAAACATATTGTGAAAAAAAAAATTCAAAATATTGTGAGAAAACAACAAATTTTGACAAATATTTGTGAGTAAACAGCAAATTTCGTCAAAGGATTGAAAAAAAAGCAAATTTCGTCAAATAATCACAAAAAAGGTAATTTTGCAGAAAAAATAACAAATTTTGCAAAAAGATCTTCAATAAAACGGGAAATTACATCGAAAGATCATGACAAAACGACAATTTCATCGAAAGAACCTGAGAAAAACGATAAACTTCTTCGAAACTGTCCAGGTATCATAAAAGACACAAATTTCGTCCAAAGATCTCAAAAGCACAGAAATTTTGTCTAGGTAATCGCAAAAAAATGTAAATTTCGCAAAAAATAGCAAAAAAAGACAAATTTCTCAAAAAGATAACAAAAAACGACATTTTCTTTTAAAAAAATCACGAAAGAAGGATAAATTCAATAAAACGGCAAATTACATCAAAAGATTGCAAGAAAAAAATAACAAATTTCAAAAAACAACTTCCATTAATTGCAGGGAGAAAAGATGCAACATTTCTTTGTTCATCAGAAAAAAAAAAAAATCACAAAATTTCTCGATCCATCACATGAAAAATAGAAAATTTGTCAATCAGTTTGACAGTTGGTCATGTGGGGTAAAAATTATAAAATTCATTAATCAATCATGGAAAAAAAGTCATTCAGTTATGTAAAAACCCCACAAAAATTATCAATCAGTAGAAGTCCCCACAAAAATCTTGTGATTGATTGAGACATTTCAGAATGTTTTTTGCATGTCCAATTTAAAAAAATATATGTATATATATTTTCTAGCTGCAGATTTAAAAAAGTAAGTTATTTATAAGGCATCTATTTTGATCTCTTATTATTTTGTTTATTTTTTGCAAGACCTACGTTTATTTAGTTAAGTAATACGAATTTAGAATTTGCAATGTTTTGTCTTTTGTTATTTTTTATCAATTTTCAAAATGATAATGCAACAAATGTAAATGCTATAGGCAAAATGGAAATGAAATTTTCATATGACAGAAATGAAGATCACAATAAGGAATCACTTTAGAGAAAAGAAAAAGATTGAAAACAAAATAAGAAGTGTTACGCAATAGAAAAAACGGTTAAATTATGTCCTTCAATAAAAACGGGCAAAATCAAAATAAATAATATTATGAAATATAAAATTAAGCATCGATCAAAAAAATACTCTCCGAGAAAAGTTTTTGCGAACATCGTAAGAGGGATATTTTACTTCAGTGTACTCATGGCAAAATAGAAATGTATTTTTCATATGGCAGAAATGAAGATCACAATAAGGAATTACTTAAAAAAAAAAAAAAGATTGAAAACAAAATAAGAAGTATTATGCAAAAGAAAAAACGGTTAAATTATGTCCTTCAATAAAAACGGGCAAAATCAAAATAAATAAACTCGATCGACCCGATGTTACATTGCCATTCAAAAAAAAGGTTCTCACTTACCAGGTTATGTTGTTGAAAAGACTAATCTAAGGTGTAATAAATTACTCTGATCCTATGTTAAAAACACACTAATTAAGTTGCGATAAAAAAATCCATACAGATATTTAATTGCACATTTTAAACATATGTCACCTCAGCACACAGTAAATCCACAAACAATGTACGCGGGCATACCACGCTAACATTTAGAGACAGTAACTATCTCTTCTCTCATTGGTTCTGTTGTCGGATCTGCGCAAGCACGAATCTGCGCAAGCGCAGAGAGCTGTTTGAGTGTGCTGACGAATCTGCACAAGCGCAGAGAGCTGTTTGAGTGTGCTGAATAAAAATGGGGTTTCTTTTAATATATAGATTAGTCTAATAATTCCATTTTTGCCGCATTTATGCAATATTTTGGGTATGTTATCGCATCCTTAATAAGAGAAAATAATTTCTTTTGACTGCGACGTTTACGACGGGTGCGGTGATTATGACAATTTTTTTCAAAACTATATCAATATTTGAGACTGCGGCGATTACACTGGGTGCGGCGTTTCTTCCCTAAATTACAGTACTCAACATTGCCTGATTAAAAACCCTGTATAGTATAATTAAAAACATATGAAAACAACATACACAGAAAACACAGCAAACTGTTGCAATTAATTTAAAAATTGAATGTCAGATGTTTTTCTTTTAACTTTGGGGGAAGAAAAATAAGAAAATTATGTAAAATTCATATTAATTACAAATTTATATAACTTAAAGAAAAAAAATTGTAGATAAGTTACATATAAAGCACAAATTATTACAATTATTTTTATAAATAGAAAAGGTCTTGTGACTAGAGGTTATACGGATTTTAGAATTTTGCAGATTTCTGGTCATTGCTTTGTTTACATTTTTTAAACAGTAATTTGAATATAATTAATAATGCAATTGAAACTATAATGAATGCTTACAATATAATAAAATTTTAAAATAAGTAATAAACTAAAATAATAAAAAATTAGATAATTTTTAAAATATTAAAAGCAAAGGTTTAAGTTAATAATCAGTAATGTATGATCAAACATTGATTATAAATATTAAATGTACTTTTCCTAAATTGTTTAATGAAACTTTCCTCATAAAGGTACATTACTAATTCACAACAAAATCATAAAATAATTAACTTTTTATTTCAAGCCATACTTTCTAATCAATAAAGTTTGATTAGTACATTTGTTTTGTGTTTGATAAGATTGTGATTACAAATGATATCAGCAATATCTTGAAGTTTTTTTGAAATAAATTTATTCTTCCTTTCTAAAAAACATGAATTCAGTAATATTAAAGAAAAATTATAAATTAAAAAATATATGGAATTGTTATAAAACTAATTAAATAAAATTTTGTTTCTATATCTAAACTGAATATTTCATTGTTTACATCTGGAAATTATGTGCAGATTTTAGAGAGTTGTGGATTTGAGGGAGTCTACTGTATGTCTATATATTTATAATAATTACATATTTACACATGTACATATATATACTTTATGATTGTTTTTTTATACACAAGCTACTTCTTTTTATATATAATTACATTATGATAAATAAATTATACAAATGCTAGAAAAAAAAGGAAGAAAGAAACAGCTTGTGCAAATGAAACAGTGAATATCTTGCTAGAGAATATGCTGTCATATTATAGTTTTTTTGTGTATTTTAGTTATAGTATGTGTTACAAACTACAGGGTATTTCAATCTAAGGGGGGAAAAAATCTTATTCCTGTAAATGAAAGCAGGGTTGTTGTCGAGGGTTCATGCTGTATACCCTCTGGATTTTTTAAAGGAACACCGTATACCCTCTGTTTCCTAAGAAAACTATAGTATATATACTCTTACCCTCTATTGTCTTCATGATTACACAGCTGAATAAAAGTATCCGTTTTAAATATTAAGTACATTTTAATTTTTAAATTCTAAAATAATAAAGTATTTGGCCTGATATTTACTATTCGGCTAACAAAATATTCGGTTAAAAGAGTGTGGAATATTTAAAATGACTTTAAATGATAGCAATAATGAAAGTTGTGATACAAACTTTTGTGTGATCATACGATCGAATTACAAGTTTCAGAGTTTTCAGTTGAAGAATAACAAAAATAACTTATCTTACCATTGATTTATTTCAGTAAAGAAGATAGGTTATTAAATTCATTTAAAAAATATATGTAGATAGTTACAATCTGAATTTGATCATTTTGTCATTTTAGTACTGACGCCACCGAATGAATGATTCATGAATGAAGAATTCATTCATTATTAAGGATTTTTTAAATGAAAAACTTAAGTATGTCTTCCAATTAAAAATTGATGCAATTAGAATTTGGACACTCAGGGAAATTTTGCTTCGATTCCTTGTTAAAGCTTGTTTAATGAGTGTTTGGAAACTAATATTATGACCAGGAATTAAAGAATAAAAATGTTTTAGCAATATTTCCTTAGAAGCCTTGCAGTCACTTTAATTAATGAAAAGACGCCAATACATTGAATGAATCACAAAAGAGGAGGTTCATCATCATTAATGAATCAATGAATAAAATAGAAAATTTATTAACTAATAAAACAAAACATTTATTTACAGAAAAAGAACATAAATTATTAGTAAAAATTTGCGAATCTAGCACTTAAATATGGCCTCGAGTTTGAAATTTACGCAATTTAATTTTGAATAACTGAGGCTAATTTAACATAGATTCTGCGGTAAAGCTTATTTCTGTTAATGGCCATCTGATAACCAATATTAAACAAGAGGTAAAAAAAGGGACTAATTGTAAAATCACGAGAATTCACTATTCACAGGATCAAGGAATGAATCTTTTTAAATGAGTCGTGATGTAAAATTTCACGATTCATTCTCGCATTGGCGTCTAGTGTTTTACTCTGTCCAGAATATCATATAAGTTTTAAATGTATAAATTTATTGATCTCACCCACTTTTCTGAATTATCTTAATGCTAAGATAGTTTCTTTTTGTTAATCTTTATCTAAAATTCTACAATTTGCAGTTTGATAACATGACTATACGAAATTTCATGTATTGTAATGTTTATTCTGCCCATAGTCATTTAAAGCATTATTAAAACGTCATATTTATAGCAGCTAATTTTATTTATTTATTTGTAATTATTCAGACGAATAATATTCAAGTTTAAATTTCAAAACAGCAAACTCATGCAAACGATTTTTTATTAATGGTTACATTTAAAACGTATGTTTCTAGAGTGAATTTGGTTCTAATTCTATTCTATTGAAATTAAATATTTTTTAAATAATTGGTCGCATAAAATTTACATAAATAAATTTTATCAAAAGTTACATAAAATATCAACAATTTACGAAACCAAAAATCTAAAATTCCAATGTCTTTATAATATTTGATCTGTTGCCAATAACTTCGGTGGTTGTACTGATTAAATAATAATAATAATAATAAATAAATCTTTTATTGCTTTCTTGCATTAAAAAAAATACTTTTCTATTCTCATGCGAGGAAGCTACACTTACCAACAATGTACCACTTACAACTTTTTTTTTCTTTGTAATGTCATATTTAATCTTATATAGATCCCATAATCAACATAGTTGAAATAGCATTCGTTATATAACACCGGTTATTTAATAGTCTTAATTTTTTTTTTTTTTTTTGGTATTATAATGTGTCTTGTTTCTATATCATACTTATTTCATTGCATTCATTATGTAAAATTTCCTATTGAAAAAATATTTAATGCCATTTGAATAAATCTAGAAAATTGTCACTTATAATCTTGTGCCAAATGAAAATGTTTGCTATAAATTATGGGTTATTTTAATCGTGTTTGTACCAAAACAATCATTTTGTTTCTCCCTTTTGCATCCAAATTTAATTTCTTTGCACCATTTCAGTGCCGAAACTAGAAGGGGGGGGGGGCACGTGCCCCAGGCCCTACGAAAACAGAAGGTATATTAGGTATAGGGCGCCAAATTAAGATTTTGTGTGGTCAGAATGTTATCAAAATTATATCCTCTTCTATGGATAGATTTTCTTGTTTTGTTATGTAGAAAAAAACCATGCATAGATTTTTTTTTTTTTTTTTAGAAGAGGGGAATTTTTTTTTAATTTTGGGGTAATATATTTTAATAATTTTGTGTTTGAATACACTTCATTTTTACCATTAAATCATCTACAATATATACTCACATATGAGTTGATCCCCTAACTTATGTTATTAAAATTAAGGGAAAAGTCAAAACTCTCGTATAAGTCAACTTCCCTCCAAAAATAATAATAAAGCTTTTCTTTTCCTGATTTTTTGTATGAGGAGAATTTACTCAAATTCTATTCTTTTTATTATTAAAAAGACTGTGAATGTGTCAACAAGTTTGCTTTGCAAGCAAAAATAAAAAGAAAAAGAATGAAAAAAAAAAAAAAAAACTTTTATTTTCAATATTGTAAAAGAAAAGAAAAAAAAAAATAGACCTTTTATGTAAGCTGACTGATTTCTTTCAAATTTTCTGCAAGTTGAAATAATAGTAAATTAGGCTGTGTAACAAAATTTTTTTTATGATGTAATCAGTTATTATAAAATTAGAATGCCTGCCAAAAACGCCCACTTAACAGACACTGTAAAGTAGAAAATTATCTGCTATTTGTATTTGATTATTCAGTTCACTACCTGAAATTGAAAGTGGAATGTTTACACAATCACATTATCAAGTTTGGGTTTCTAAATAAAAGTTTTTGCTATACAGAAAAAAAGAATTGATAGATTTTTTTTTCAAGTAAAAATTAAAAAAAGTAATGAAAAATATAAAAGCATACCATCCAAAATAAGCAGTTTACATTTTAATCTGCAAAAAGGGAATTTGTTGAAAATTGATGAGGGAAGGCTTACATTTGGGTGGGGATGTATTTCAGAATTGTATGATAAATAAGTTATCAAATTATTTATAATGTGCTATAAATGATCCATTAAAATAAAATAAAATGGAAAAAATACTTTTTAATTTTACATGTTTCGTGTACTCTGACGGCAACCTTTTTAAAAACAAAAATGATAAAAGAAAAATTTCGCTAAAATAGCTTCATAGAATCAATAGAAATCTTCATACGTAGAGACAATATTTGCAATGAATTTGCCTCCAAGGAGCTCCCTAAAATTTGGAAGGAAATGCTGCAAAGGATTTTAAAACAGTAATATGTAATATTTCATATGCCGGTTTTACAAACTTTTATTTATTTTTAATTTTTTCCATTGTATTTCACTAAGCTTATGTTCATATGATTTATGCATTTCTGTTTATTTTTAATTTGAAGCTATTTTAGCAAAAATTTTATTTTATCATTTTTTGTTTTTGAAAAAGTTGCCATCAGAGCACACGAAACATGTAAAATTAAAAGGTATTTTTTGCCATTTTATTTTATTTTAATGGATTACTTATAGCATATATAAATAATTTGATATTTTAAAGTTATATTTTATATTATATATAAATAAGTTATATGTTTCTGTAATAAAAACAGGGCGGATTGGATTGTTCAATCATCAAAGGATTAAAACAGCAAAACATCATTACAGGACATGTAATGATGTTTGTTCATTATTTATAAAATGAAGAAGAAGGTTATCATTGAAAAATCAAAATTGGTGATGCAGCGGAAATTATTGGACATGCTTAGTGTAAGAAATGTAAAGAAAATTAAATTTGTTGCCAAGAATTTGATGTAATTCAGATATGTTCTCGTTTACTTTTATATTTAAAAAAAATATCAAAAATATTTACTTCAGTTTTAATTTTTTTTAAGTAGTATCTTTTTTTTAGTATTTTAAACATATTTCTGATGTATATGTGATAATTCACAAGAAAAAAACTGGGTAGACTTTTTTAACCAATTAAAAAATTTTCTAGTAAAATATCTGTTTTAATACAGTAGACTCCCTCAAATCCGCAACTCTCTAAAATCTGCACATATTTTACGGATGTAAACAATGAAACATTCAGTCCAGATGTAGGTGCAAAAAATGATTTTTTCAGTTTTATATCAATTCCATACATTTTTTAATTTATAATTTTTATTAAGGTTATTGAATTCATGTTTTTCCATGAAGAAAAAATAATTTATTTCTGAAAAATAAAGATATTGCTAATATCATTGGTAATCACAATCTTACCATATATATATTTATGTATTAATCAAGCTTTTTTAGTTATTAAGTCTGGCTAAACCTGAAAAAAGTTTCATTTTTTTCATGAACCAGATGTGAATTAGTAATGTACCTTTATGAGGCAAGTTTCATTGAATAATTTAGGAAAAACACATTTCCTCTTTTATAATGAATATTTAATTGTACAATATTGATTATTAATTTTACCTTTCCTTTTAGTATTTTAATTGTTTTAAAAAATATCTAAATTTTTATTAGTTTATTACTTTTTTTAATATTTTAGTATATTGTATGCATTCATTATACTTTTGATTTCATTATTAATTACATTCAAATTATTTTTTTTAAATATAAACAAAGCAATGACCAGAAATCCGCAAAACCTCTGGTCCCAAGCTGTGCGGATTTGAGAGAATCTATTGTATTGTCATTTTTTTTAGTGATTGGAAATGTGCCCTCAATATAAATCACACACTTTTTTTTTTATCAAGGAAGGTGGGTAGATTAATTTTTTTGACAAATAAATTGAAAATGATTTAAGATTCAGAATTGCCAAGATCTAGAGCATTCCAGACCATTGATTTTGTATTATACAAACATAATAAGAGTGCCTCACCGCCGATTTGCTAGCAAAGTTTTTTTCAATATTTTATTTATTTATTTTTAGCCTTGCATATTAGTCAATACCTTCTCTTTGAAGTTCTTTTTTTTTTTTTTTGTCTGTTATTTGTTGAGATACATATGGTATATCTTCTGCTGATTTTCATTTTCTTGTAACCAGCTTTAGAGGTCTGCACAATACTCATCTTGGGCTTGTTTTCATTCATGCCACTCAGTTGAGGCAAGGTCTTTACTTTCTTTAGACAGGTCCAAGCTTTACCAACCAAAAATCATCAATTTTTTTAGTCAATAATATCATTTAGACAATCAAAGTGAGAAAAACTGACAGGCAAACAAAGGTTGTCAAATTGATTGTTATAGTGTGATGTCAGTTGAAACTGATCTATTGTAAACTCATATGAAAATTGGCTAATATTGCATTGATTTTTTTTCTTGCGAACTATTTATTTAATATTTCAATTCCCTTTATTGAATAATTAGCTACATTTCAATCTTTTCTTAATAGAAAATCAATATGTTTTTATTGTAGCTAATAGAACAAATATACACTAAACTCTGTCAAATTCGTAGAGTTTGGGACCAGAGATTGTGTGTATTTTAGAATTTTGCAGATTTCTGTTCATTGCTTTCTTTCAAGGTTGTTTTGTTTAAAATGTTTTTTTTTAACTTCTTTTTCTTTAATGTTTTAATTTATTTTACAGATTTTTGGAAAATCGAAATTCATGTTATGCAGAAACTACAAGAAAAACTTTAGAAAAATGATGAATTAATATATTTGTAATGTGACAAATATTTTTAATCAATTAAACTTTTCATATAAGCTCTAAATCTACATCACAATGTAAGTACTCTTTCTAAAGCTTTCTGTCAACAAAAAAATCAAATAGTTTTTTTTTTCTTTTTCTTTTTTAACTATTAAAAATAGCAAATTCAAGCTAATACACCCATGGTAAATGGGTGCATTTTGGGGGGGGGGGTGCTTATGGCACTACAGCCCCTTCCCACCTGAAATTTTCTAGAGTTATATGAAAAAAGGATGATTTTTTAGTTTGTTTTTTGAAAAAAAATTAATCTTTTTCTATTATACAGCAGATTAGCCATTCTCATTAGTCCCATATTAGTCCACATTCACGTAAAAGAAGACTGATCAAATTACTCCCCCCTCTTTCCCCATCCATCCAGTCAAAAATTAAATGAAAAATGTATTTCTCCTTCCTTACTTTTATATACAGGCATGAAAGTGTTCCTCCTAAAGTAGCAATTCCACATTTTTTATAGAAATTTTGGACCTTCTCTAAATTGATGCAAAAATATAGAGAAAAATTTGGAAGGAAAATAAGGGGGGGGGGTGAAAATTCAGTAATAGGATATTTTGTCTACTCAAACCTTTGAAGTTTAGGCCTTAAATTATTGCTCAAATGAGGCATAAATTGAAAGGTGAGCTCATGTAAGTATTTCAAATTCGTTATATATGCATCTTTCAAGAATGAAAGTTTTTTTAAGCTTTAAAAATTCAAAGTGAAAGGAAGTTTCTTTTTGGAGAAGAATAATTTTTACTGTATTTATACAACACTTTTGAATTATTTGAGTGATACATTTTTGAGATGTATTTTTGAAGCAAATAGCAACTAAGCAAGGAGATTTTTTTAAAAGAAAACAAAAAGAGGGGGGAGAGGAATTTAACAGCTAAACCATTAAGAATAGTATCAAAAATTGCCTTTATACTAGTACATAGACAGTGTGAAATTTTATTGCTGAAAAAAAAAGCTTGGCTCTGTGCTTTTTGTCCATATGTTGAAATTTCGGTACAATTTGATATTTTTCAATAAAATATTTAAAAAATTGATATTGCTAGTTAATGGCTCATTCCATGCCAAATTCTGCAAAACAAAGTATTCAATGTGCCCTTATGTCTCGGATTTTGTTCATAATTTTTTTATGTATAGATACCTAAGAGATATTACCATAGTAATTTTTGCAAGCTTTTATCTAAAATATTGACTTGTGGAAAAATAGTTGAAATTCACACATTTCATGGGATACTTTCCATTGATGTGTCGGCATCAAATTGCATAAAATGCTGTAGCTCTGTTATTTTTGAGAAAATATGTGATTTGGTATCAAAGTAAAGCTAATTTCTTATTCATACTATCTGTGTTATAATATTTACATGAAAATTGATTATAAAAAAAGTTAGGAGCCTTCAAATTTAAATTTTTTAATTTTAAAAGTGCCTGCATAAGTTTGCAAATAACTGGCCAGTTCCATAACACATATACTTTAAATTTTAAAATTAGTTTTATCTCAACATGTGTTTTCAGTTTCGAAAATATTCAAAGGGTGTTTTGGGAGGTTATTAAATTATGCAAGTTCATCTTTCTCCAATATTTAACAGCGATTATAACTATTCAGCTGCAACTAGATGTTTAAAAAAATGTTGAATTTTACAATTCAATATTTGAATAATACAGTATGGAACCATTTATCCGGAAACCTGTTAACCGGAAAACCAGTTATCGGAATGATATTTCTAACAGACTGATGTTAGAATCTATGTAGAAAAAATAACATATACCGCAAGTTTGACATATATATATTGCTTGAAGCAATTGTATAGTTTGATAACAGCATCTGGTATTTGAAATAGAAGCATATTTGGTTGTATTATAGATGTTTTCATTTTTATGCAAAGAAAACAGAAGAATTTTTGTTCCCAAGGAAATTACCTTCTTTCGTACTCACATTTTGATCTTACTTCATCTGATTCTTAGTTCAAATGTTTTATTTCAATTCTATTTGGTTTTATAATTAATTTCTGTGCATCGTAAAAAAATAACATTCAAAAAGACTGATATTTTTAGAAAAATAAATTTTCACTGCATTTAAATGATTAATAAATGTAAGAAATGATTTATATGCAATTTAAATGCAGATAAATATGGACCCCACCTCTTTAATATCACTGACTATGTCACTCCGCCTATCAACCACAAACTAGATCGATGACAAACCCACTTTCCCAGAGAAAGATAGAGAAAAAATGTGTAGGTTTGGTGTGAAAAATCTAAAAGCCCGAAATCATTTAAAATTTAAGCCATAAGTTACAGTGGTGTCACTTGTATTTGCCCCACTCTCAAAAAGTCCTGCAAATTTTTATTCAGTCACTTTAAAGACAACTCAAGAGTATAGACTATGTCAACAGATTGTTCCAATTACAGTAAAACCTTCATTAACGGCCACCTCTGAAGAGCGGTCACCTCTAACAACCGGCCATTTTTTCATAGAACGGAACGAGTCGCATTGAAATAATATTGGATCGAACCTCCGAATACCGTCACCTCTGAAAACTGGCCGCAGCCAGGGAAATTCACTCCGATAAGGCCACCGGAAGAAGCCGAGAGTATTGTAAATTGCGACATTTTCAAAAATCCTTTGTTTTAAACACCGGTTTTGTTTATGTAGGGCATCCTGCTGTTGAACCTGCTCTCTCTCCCATCTCTTGGCTGCTGCTAGTGTGGTGCACTTTTTATTTCGTCCAATAGTTTACACGCCTTTTTTCTCCCCTCCACACACTTCTGTGGAGTTGTATCGGAGAAGCTCGGTGTACACATGTATTTTTTCTCGCAGTGACGCAAGCCAATTGTGAAAATAACATAAACAAATTAAAGCACGTTAAATTAAAGTGAGAAACTTCATTTAATAATTTAAAATACAGTTTGAGTTACTTTGTTTCTTCGTTTATATTTTTTCACTAGATCACACACATAATGTGGATAATGAATATTTTTTTATATATTTTTTTCACAACTGGCAATAATTTTGAAATTGGCAGTGAAAACGCATCAAATTTGAGTCTTTATTTAATGCAGTCATATTGATGCCTTCACCCCTGTCTCTTCTCTATGGTTCCTCCCTGTCGGCACAGAGAAAAAAAGCAATAACTACTTATCCCTAAGCAGACATTTGTCTCTAGTTTTTTAAATCAAACATGAGTCAAATATATAAAAAGAATTTTTTATCACTCAGTGAAAAATTGAAGGTTATTGATGATAGTAAGAAGGGCATTAGTGGACGAAAAATACTGATGCGGAAGAACGCAGATAAATTTAATTTTAAAGGATAAAGAAGTGCATCTGGAGAAACATCTTAGAGGCGAAAACTTAGAAAACAAGGCTAAATGTCGCAAAACTGGAACGAAGTAATTAATGAAATGCTATTACAATGGCTTAAAAAATTGCAGTTCTAAAAATTTATCAATTTCAAGGCCCGTTTTGCAAAAAAGTGCTTGAAAAATGGTCAAAAAACTTGGTATTAATGATTTCAAGGTTCCAACGGCTGTATAGAAAAAATTCCCTTGAGAAATAATATCGTTTTCCGGATTGTTTGTGGTGAATCTGCTGATTGTCATACAGATATCGCTGAATCAGGGAAAAAATCTTTAGACCATCTTCTGGGCGAGTATGAAGCAGAAGACGTGTTTAACTGCGACGAAACAGATCTTTTTTTCGAGCTGTTCCACTTAAGACTCTGTATTTCAAAAATGATTCCTGCAAAAGCCTTAAACGTTCTAAAGAAATATTAACAGTATTATTTTGCTGCAAGATAGAAAGCGATTTCGAATAATCAATTGCTATTGGAAAGTTATCTAAGCCATGTTGTTTGAGAAATTTAGGCATAAAGAAACTTTCTTTAGTTTGGCGAAACAACAGCAAGTCTTGGATGACCCAAGAAATTACGCTAAGTTGGTTGACAATGTTCAGCGAAAAGATGAAGAGACAGAAACGAAAATTTCTGCTGTTTATGGACAACGCTGCCTGTCACCCAAGCGACAAAATGTTTAGTAATATAACAGTATCTTTTTCCCTCCTAATACTACTTCGACATGTCAGCCACTAGATCTGGGAATCATACAAGCGTTTAAAGTAGGATATAGAAAAATATTGATGAATAAACTCATCTTAGAAATGACAGAAGCTTCATCATTGACTGCTCTTTCCAAATCATTAAATGTTCAACATGCTGTTAATTAGATATCATGATCAGTAAAGGAATTGATCAGGGATACAGTACAAAAGTGTTTCGCACAAGCTGAATTGAATGTAAGTCTCTTATTTGTATTCATTTTATTTCTTTGTATTTTGATCTTTAATAAAAAAAAATATATAAAAATTTAAATTTTTAAAATTTATGAGGTTTAATTTGCTTTTCAGAAACTTCCAGATGTCGGTAACATCTCTGAAAAACAATCAAGCAACGGTCTTAGCGATAGTGAATTAGTCACATTATTTAAAGCAGCAAAAATTACCGACATAACGCCAGATGAATTTATTTCTATTGATAATCATCAGCCACTTACGAAAGCATACAGGAAATAGTTCGAAATTTGATGAAAAAAAGAAGACGCTGAAACTTTAGGTGAGGACGAAGCAGAAATTGAAAAAGAAAAAGAGACTAAAATAAAGTCTTATAAAGAAGTCCTCGCAAATGTTCGAGACATTCAATTTTTTGCTCTAAATAAGAATGACGAAGATTTGTACAATAAAATCACAGAAATTATCGTATCGATTGAAAAAAAATTCAAGTTCGAAATGTACAAAACAAATTAAACAGATTTCTTTAATGTGAAAAATAATTTAAAAACTATACATTTTTTGAAGTATTGTATTAAATTAAATAGTTTTGTTTGATTTTTCTAATAAGTTGGAGAAAAACCTCCATACACTGGTCACCTCTAAGAAGCGGTCACTTTTACTCAGTCAAAACGCTGGCCGCTCTTTAGAGGTTTTACTGTATACATGCAAAACATAAATGAAGATAACAGCAGATTTGTAAGAGCAGCCGTAATTGTTCCACAAGTCCAAGCAATAGAACTTTTATATAAAATATACTAGGGGGCCCCGCCCCCCTGCTCGCTATGCTCGCCAACCCCCCGCGTAATCGCTTCGCGATTCCAAATTATTGGCTACCCCTGCTTGCTGCGTTCGCCAATACCCCATGGTATGAATAAGCAGTTGCAGACCTTTCAAATGATGTGTCACACGACTGGTGTTGTAAAGAAATTTAAAATGTGCCCCCCTGGGGGGGCAGAGTGGGAGGCGACACAAAATACATCCATAATATGAATAAGCAGCTGCAGACCTCTCAAATGATGTGTCACACAACTGGTGTTGTAAAGAAATTAAAAATGTGCCCTCCTGGGGGGCAGAGGGGGGGGTTACACACAAGATAGTCATAATATGAATAAGCAGTTGCAGACCTCTCAAATGATGTGTCACACAATTGGTGTTGTAAAGAAATTAAAAATGTGTCCCCCCGGGGGGCAGAGTGGGGGATGACACACAACACATCCATAATATGAATAAGCAGTTGCAGACCTTTCAAATGATGTGTCACACAACTGGTGTTGTAAAGAAATTAAAAATGTGTCCCCCCTGGGGAGCAGAATGGGGGATAACACACAAGACATCCATTATATGAATAAGCAGTTGCAAACCTCTCAAATGATGTATCAAACGACTGGTGTTGTAAAGAAATTAAAAATTTGACGAAATATTACAGTTATCGCCAAGTTGGCGTCACTTTTGACAACTAATTTTGGTCGCCAAATTTGGCAATATATCGCCAAGTTGGCGAAAAACTTGGCGATTGTTGGCGATAGTAACCTTTCCTCTCTTTATGGTAACCCATACGGCGATGCACAGACGGAGTCCTTTCCTGATTGGTCTATTCGACTCATGGAAGGAGTGGACAACCCGGATTCGTTAGTTCCGGAAATCTTCCACATCAGCATCATTCCAGGAGTCATTCCTTTTAAGGCTAGTTTTTTTTTACTATAGAAGGATAATATGAAATTTGAAAAATTCGTTGTTCTTAAAAAGCAATTAAAATAATCAAAGAGATGTTACAAGTTTAAAATATACGCTTTATTTAAAACTAATTAGTACTTTCAAGCCTATCCATGCTCTTCATCAGAGAATATTTTAAAAACTAATTGTTGTTTCATCATACAAATACGTTATTTCAATTTGAAAATGAGAGAGCCAATTATTATTCGAATTAAAAATAGAAGTAGCAGCTTCTTGAATTAAACTTAAGAAGATAAAATATTTATCAATTGCATTTCCATTTATTGTATTGCATCACTCGTCTCGTCCGTCACTTTCCATTTTAATTATGCAGCTGGAAAATCGAAGTAGTGATGTTTCAAATTAAATTTGGGCAGAAGAAAATATTTAGCTGCCGTACCATAAATTTAATGTGTCACTTTGCTCAAGTTTTTAAAGATTTAATTTCAGGATATTAAACCATAAACTGGTGATATTGTAGGACAGGATGCCGTTACATACTTGATTCTTTTTTACATGGAATTTCTATGGATTTTTTGGTAGTTGATGCATGATGATTGGATGTTGGGAATATGAGTTTTGTATGATAAAATCTATTGTGATATTCTCATTGAAATTCACACGAAAGAAAGAATTAAAAGAAAAATATTGATGGTCTTTTATTTTTTTTATTTGATTATTCCGATGCATTCCATTAATCTATTGCTATCAGTTCTAAAAGGAAGGACATATACACCAGATAATTCCTCTTTTGGTGTTGGATCCTTTTTTGTTGAAATTAATTTTTTTAATTTTCTTAGTGAAGAGACTATTAAATTTATATTGTGTTTCAGTAATACAAACTTATTTTTTCGTAAAGACCATAAAAACAGTTAAACATTTTGTAAATCATTTCTTTATGGTTTCCTTTTTTGATATTTTCATGAAAAATTAATTCATCGATAAATTTATTACTGAAGATTGTTATAAAATTTTTTCATCAGAAATATCCCTGATGGTATTAAGCTCTTTTTCTAAATATTTGTCTGAATTTATTTTTGTTTCAAATTTGTAATGCTACAAGATGTCAAGAACATTATACTTCATTATATTATTTCTAATCAAATTATTGTTTTCTAATTTTAGTTTCTTATCTTTATGCTACTATTTGATTTTAAATTAATCAAAAATATGCTTTGATAATGATATTTAAGGTTTAAAACTGTATTATCCTACAGAAGACATTGCTGATGCTTATTTATTACTATAAACCATCCATATTTTTAAAGATTTATACTGCAGATTCCTTCAAATACATACAGCTTGGGTCCAAAGGTTGTGCGGATCTTAGAATTCTGTGTATTTCTGGTAGTTGCTTTGTTTGAATTTTTTAAACAAAAATTTGAATGTAAGAATGCAATCGAAATTTTAATGAATGTTGTCAAGAATTATAATAATGCTCTTTTTCTGCTGAAAACAATACATGTTTTTAAATGTCAAAATATATATTTATAAAAATAGTTTCAACTAATTTTTCTTATTTTCATTTTGTAACTCTATAAGTTATTAAATTGTTTGAAATTCGACATAATGTACAGATCTTTGCAATTAAAGTTTTTATTAATTTCTTTTTTTTCACTTTAGATTCAGAGGTCTACCTTTGAAAAAAGTCAAACGGACTTTTTTCTTTTTAAGATATAAAGCTTTTTTTGGGAGAATTTCTTGAAAGTATCTTTTTATGCAGACATTTTATCTTCTGATTTCTATGAAAATAAATATTTTCCGTGAAGAAAATGTCAGCGCCTCATATTCAAGTAACAGATATGACTTTGTGTTGTGAAATATGTTTCAAAGACTTTTCAAAAAGTGATGAATTGAAAAAACACTTACGCATCCATAAAACAGAAAAACCTTTTGTTTGCGAAATATGTTCGAAAAGATTTTCACAAAGTTGTAATTTGAAAGACCACTTGCGTATCCATACAAAGGAAAAACCATTTGCTTGTGATACATGTTCGAAGAGATTTTCAAAAATTTCTAATCTGAACAAACATTTGCGTATTCATACGAAGGATAAACCATTTGTTTGCGAAATATGTTCAAAAAGATTTTCAGAGAGTGGTAATCTTAAGGAACACTTGCGCACCCATACAAATGAAAAACCTTTTGTTTGCGAAATATGCTCCAAAGGATTTTCACAAAGTAGTACCCTCAAAGTGCACTTTCGTACCCATACAAAGGAAAAAAAATTTGTTTGTGGAGTATGTTCAAAGGGATTTTTAGTGCGACAACATTTAAAAAATCATTTGCGCATCCATTCAAATGAAAAGCCGTTTGTTTGTGAAATATGTTCCAAAGGATTTTCACAAAGTTGTTCGCTGAAATCTCACTTGTTTACACATGCAAAGGAAAAACCTTTTGTTTGTGAAATATGTTCCAAAGGATTTTCACGTAGGGATAATTTTAAAGAACATTTGTTCACCCATTCAAAGGAAAAACCTTTTGTTTGCGAAATATGTTCCAAAGGATTTTTACGAAGAAGTCATTTAAATGAACATTTACTCACCCATACAAATGAAAAATCTTTTGTTTGTGAAATATGTTCCAAAGGATTTTTACGCAAGTATAACTTAAAATTACATTTGCTCACCCATACAAAGGAAAAATCTTTTATTTGTGAAATATGTTCCAAGCGATTTTCACGGAAGTCTCATTTAAAAGCACATTTGTTCACCCATTCAGAGGAAAAACCATTTGTTTGTGAAATTTGTTTCAAAGGGTTTTCAGTCAGTAGCAGTCTAAAAAAACATTCCCTTACCCATAGAAATTAAAATACTTCATTTCTTATGTATATTTCAATGAATTTTCACAAAACGGCCATATAAAAATGCATTTCCTATTTACACAGATGAAAAAAACTATGCATTTGTTAATTGCTGCATTCTACAGGACTTCCTTAAAATAAGATCAAGCATATAAGTATGGTCCCTGAAATGCACATAGTTCATGAAGTATGTTCTAAGAAATTGATTGAAACCTTTTATGAAGATTTTTTGTTTCTCACGTAAAATAAAAGCATTTCATATTTTGATGAACAGCTGTCCTAAAATGATATTGTTAAACTTTGACTATTAAAATGCGGTACTACTAGGTTATCCCGTCGACCAAAAAATTATTGCCAAAGTATAAGATTAAATGCCAATAATGGATGATCGTGAATGTCACATTCAATGACATTAAATACGATTCACGTGTTTAAAAATATCATTAAGTGATTTTTAAGTCGTTTTTTATTTGAATTCTACTAATTATTGTTTTTCGTTATTTAAAGTAAAAATTATGTCAAAATGTATAATTTGGCTATTAGTCTGGCGATGTGCATAATTTGGCAAAATTGGTCGACGGGATAACAGAGTAGTACCTAAAATGCTTTTAAAAAGATGTAATTTTCAAAACTTCCATATCATAGGATTACTTTATTTTAGTTATTGAAGCGTCCCAAATAATATTTATTTCATATTGTTTTTAAATTGAAATTTCTGCATTAAAACATTTTAAGATCTTACTTTCATGTGCAAAGCAAAAAAGACTCATATTGCACAGTGACCAATTTTAATGTGAATTGTATATAATTCATAGAGTGGTTAATGTGTTAAAATATATTTTTACTTAATAAAAGTAAAAATGAGTTTTATCAGGCCTAGTGCCGCTCTTATATACTATAAATTTGGAAAAAATATTATGTTTCCACTATTTTCCTACTCCTCCATCCTTGCGATTACCATTGTATATTTAGGCCGAGAAGTTGAATCTCGATGCAACTTTTTCCGCGAATATAATTTTGATTTTTTTGCAAAATTCCACAATATTTTTATTTTGAAATATTCTTATTTTACAAACGTATACAAAAAATCTTAAATTCCTTTATTTTATTACGGAAACTTCGTCATTAAATTGCTAAAATAATCGTGAATTCATTAATCAGTTTTTTTTAATTGTGATCCTTAATGGATCGCAGAAAAAAAATTGTGGATTTTGTCAATCAATCATTGAAAAAAAAGTTATTAATATATTGCTGATAAAATACGCAAACTTATTCTATCAACTGTGGCCAAAAAATGGGAATTCTTGAGTCAGTCGAGGCTAAAAATTGCAAATTTCTTCAATAAATCGCATTAAATATTCATCGAGTACGTCAGTCTGTTGTAATATACCGAAAACTATGTTGCTTGTTCGTTTATAAAAATCGTAAATTTCGGAATTCATTCGTGGCATACAATCAAAGATTTCGCAATTCATTTGTGGTCAAATCTCACGAATTTTTTCAATCAATTATGTCAAAAAATAGTTTTTTTTTCTCAATCGGTCGTAGAAATTCATCACGTAATTTCACAATGATTCGTCAATAAAAATTTCAAGTTTCGGCTGTCACTCGCTGTAAAAAGAATCTCAGATTTTGTCAATCAAACACGGTAAACATAATTCTGCATTTTTTAATCAGTCGTGACCAAACTTAACTGATTTCGTCAGTCAGTTATTGAAATATATTGCAAAATTTGTAAATCGTTCCTTGATAAAAATAGTAATTTTCGCCAGTCACGTCCCGTTAAAAAAAGTGAATTTCTTCAATCAGTCACGGGAAAAAAATCGTGATTTTGCCAGTTTGTCGTTTAAAAAAATTCGATATCAGTGAGTTGCTGAAAAAATGCTGGAAAAAAAATCACTAATTTCGTCAATGTATCTCAAAAAAACATTAGTCGGTCATTGAAATAGAAAACGCAGACTTTACCTGTTGTTTGTTGGAAAAAAAACTATCAAGAATTTCGTCAATTATTTCTGACAAAAACCGCAAATTTCTCTACTCTGTCACACAAAAGATTGTGAAATTTCTCAATTGATTATTGATAAAAATCTCGAATTTTGTTAATTGGTTGCAAGAAAAAGTCGCATAATTAGTCGATTAGTCGCATAATTTCACACAAGTATATTGATCACAAATTTTTGCTCTATAGGGTTAAAACAAATGTAATTCATTTTATATTAATTTTATACAACAAAAATATTTATAAATAAAAAAATAAAAGTAAATTAAGTAGCTTTTATTTCAGTTATGTTTGTATTCATAAATAGAAATGCTATAAGAGATTATGATTTAGAAAATAATTGTAAAAATGTATAGCTCGAAAAAAGTGCATAAGACAATCGAAATGCTAATAATACTAAAATGCTCTTGAAGAGTTTTAAAATTTTCTGAAAAAGTCAGAAGGAAACTGTAAACAGTTAACCTTGATATAGTCTTCACAGTGTCTACGTCAATGATGTTACATATGTACCTGAAATAAAACATGTGTAAATGTATTTACTTATAAATATGAAATTCTATATTTTCGTCAAAACAATTTCTATATTCCCTATAATATTTTTGATTAAAGTCGCCTCTAGGTTTGATTTTATGTTAAATAAATATTTGTGTAATGTGAAGAATGGGCTAAGATGTGTTAGCGTTCGGCAAAAATTAATGGAAAAAAAATCTCGCCAATCTTGGCGATAAACCCCCAATTCTGTTAACACTTTCAAAAATGGTGCCAAGACCCTATTTGGCAACCCTAGGAGCAGCTTTCGCAGAGGCAAGAGGGAGGACTCCTCTTTGCACCTGTGATGTAATTTCATTACGGAGCTGCGCTGTTTTTTTTTTTTTTTTTTTTTTTTTTTTTTTTTGCTTTTGCCCAATTTAAATTTTGACATTCAGTTTGAATATTTAAACTTGAAATATGTAACGGCGCTTTCCCGTTTTTATCATTACTCTCCTTTCTGGCCATCGTAGCATAGCAGCACTGCCTTCTGAGGACTTGGTTTGTTCGGAGCTGGTTTGTTTTTGTAAATTATTTTTTAATTTTGTTGTATTTATTTTGATCATGGCTGAAAAATATCCCTAGACTTCTATCCCAAGGAAGGATGGGAAAAAAGAGCCGATGGCTTATGTTATTAAAGCATATAAGGAGGAGTTAGTACTCCGAGCGGAAGATAGTGATCCGTTTATAGATAGATTAGGACGCTCCCCTTTGCGAAACAGGCCTTTTTTATTTATTGTTTGGGTGCATACTCTTTTTCTTGATTTTTTGGATGAGTTGTCTCTAATTTATAGCAAAATGACCTGTCAAAACTGTGAATTGAAAAGGAAAATAATTAGTTGCAAACATCGGGCGATCGCAGAGAGTGGTACTGTGGCAATAAATGGGGGAGATAAGCGCTCCAAGACCGCCAGGTCGGTTAGATATAATTCTTTTTTTAGTGGCAGCAAACTTCCAATTCAGATTATTATTGAGATGGTCTTCGAATTTTTCATGGGTTCCAGTGTTGAAACCATACATCGAGACCTCGGTGTTCATGATCATGCCATGGCCGATTGGCGGGCGTAGGTATTTCACCGACGTATTAGTTGATTATATTGTGAACAATACGGAAAAGATTGGGGGAGAGGGTCAGATCGTAGAGGTAGATGAGTCGAAAATTGGGAAACGGAAATTTAACCGTGGGCATTTCGTGAAGGGTCAATGGGTTTTCGGCGGTGTAGAGCGAATAACGGGCCACTGTTTTATTGTTGCTGTCCATGACAGAACAGCGGAAACTCTTTTAGGTCTGATTGAACTATGGATCAAGCCTGGAACTCGAGTCATTTCGGATTGCTGGAAGGGTTACGACTGGCTGTCCGAAAGGGATTACGATCATTTGAGGGTTAATCACTCAATCCATTTCAAGGATCCAAAGACCGGAGCGCATACTAATACTGTTGAGTCCATGTGGCGTCACTTCAAGGCCTCTTTGCCGGAATACAATCGTCAAGGAGATTTTGGAGGATATATCGCATGGTTTATGTTTAGGTGTATTTGTGATGCACAAAAAGTGGATCCTTTCACGCGTTTTCTCGAAATTGTACGAGATATAGATTGAAAAGATTGGCATATTGTTCAGGGAGGGGCGGTCGATGGATCCTTGGAATCCGATTAGAAATTCCCCTTTTTTTATATTTTTTAATTTGCTGCCAGTGTTTTTTTTTTTAATCAACTATTTGTTTATATAAATTATTATGTTTTGATTTAAAATTTTTATTCATCTTTTTTGTAATTGTGTTTTTATTTTTGTGATTTTCACATGCACCCTGTATATAGATATTTTTTAAATTATTTTCTTTGGGATTTAAATTATTTCGCCATTTTTTTTATATATATATGTATATATATACCGTATTTTCGGGCGGATGCGCCGCACACATCGTAAACGCCGCACCTACGAAAATGCATTAAAATAAAACAAATATTCATCAGAAGCGCCGCACCGCCGTATGCGCCGCACTTACGAAAATACATCAAAATGTTAAAAATTGCATTATATTCAGTGTTTTTTCGCGTTTTTTAACATTTGTAATATAAATCCAATTTTAAATTTAATATATTTTGTATATTTTTATGATAAAATTAAATTTGAATTCGTGCAGCCTTTTTTCGCGATTTTTACTATGTTTTTTATAGTTTGTAACAAGGTTTGCAGGGTTTTAACGCGATATTTGACGAAATTTGCAGGGTTTTATCGCGATATTTGATGAATTTGCAGAGTTTTTTCGCGATACTTGAAAAAATTTGCATTTTTTATGGGGATGAATCATGATGAATTGAATGAATCATGAATATTTGAATGAATAATGAATTTTTATACTTGAAGCAATACTTGAAAAAATTTGCGTTTTTTTAAAAAAACGTGATTACTGTCGAAAAAGCGCAGAAAAAAGGAGAAATTTGTAAAAAAAAAAGCATAAAAAGAATGAAATCTATTAAAAAAATCTCGAAAAAACACACATTTCATCAAAGATTCATGACCATTCATTTCATCATGCTTAAACCGTTCTCATTCGCCTTTGAGAACGGTTTGAATCATGATGAAATGAATGTATCATGAATCTTTGATGAAATGTTCGTTTTTTTCGAGATTGTTTAATAGATTTCATGCTTTTTTTCAAATTTCTCCTTTTTTCTGTATTTTTTCGCATGAATTTACGTTTTTTCTCGCTTTTTTATTTATAGATACGACATATTTTCGTTTTTTCTAACAATTTTTTTGACAATTCTTTTTGGCGATCCTTTGAGAAATTCACGATTTTTCCGCGATCTTTTGACATAATTTGTGTTTTTTAGTGATTTTTTGACATATTTCGTGTTTTTACTGCAATCTTTCGTCGAAATGTGCGTTTTTAGCTATACTTCGATGAAATTCATGATTTTTTTTGCGATCCTTCCAATAAATTTGCGGTTATTTTTTGTGATTCTTTGGCGAAATTAGCGTTTTTTTCCGCGATTTTTTTATAGTGGGGACTAGCGTTTGATTGGGAAGGGCGGATTAACGGGATTTTACGATAATAAAATTGTAGTTTTTCAAGTGATCCTTTCACGAAATACACATTTTTTTCTTTTTACATTTTCGCGCTTTTCCCGCGAACCTTTGATAAAAGTCGTGTTTTTTTCTCGCGATCCTTTGATAAAATTCTTGCTTTTTCTGCGAATGATTGACAGAAATTAGGCTATCATTTGTCGAAATTCGCGATATTTTTTATGCTTCGCATTTTCTTTCTGATGATTGACTTTTCACAATTTTCAGAAAAATTCCGATCAGCATCACCTCTGTAATGAATATCGCTACAAGGGAAAAAAATATATCGTATCCGTCGACCCGGCAGAAGCGCCGCAGTAAGCATAATTTTAACCTTTAAACTCGTATGCGCCGCGGCGCTTACGCCCGAAAATACGGTATATATTTTTGTAACCCTCTTTCCGTTTTTTCATAAAAAGAAATTTACAAAATGTAAGTACTACTTTTTGTTTTTAATTTTGTGCTTATTTGTGCTGCTAAAAAATCGTTTTCAAAGTGATCGCAATTCTGAATCGGCAATGAAATTCGTTTTCAAATATAGCGATCACTTAAACATTTTAAATTTTTTCTCCTGAAAAAAAAACGGGGGGTTCAGGGGAGCAAAACCCCCCTGACATAGTGCAAATTATTCATTTTTTATATTTACAAAAATGCATTTTTTCAGTAGTTTTGAAAGTGATCGCTGTATTTGAAAACGGGTTTTTCCCGCAATTTCAGTTTGGCGATCATTTTTGGAAACGGCTTTTTGGCGCGAAAAAAATCGCCAAATTTACGGGGCCGAACGCTAAAGCAGCTGTATTCGTTAGTCAAAATACGCAAATATGGCACTTAAACATGGTATTGGGTTTAATTTTTGACACAATTTGAATTTGAAAAACAGGAAAAACTTATCGGTAAAGCTTGTTTCTGATAATGTCTGGTCTGATAACTAACATTATTAACAGGGATAAAAAAAGCAATATTTTTACTGTCATTGCAACATTTTTATAATAAATAGCAGCTTAATCATTAATTAATTAATTAAATGGGAGTTTCTCCTTTTAAGGAATGAATCCTTTTCAATAAATCATGATGTAAAAATCCGTGATTCATTTTAGCATTTGACATTTTCTCCTTTACCTTTTTTGTTTTATCAGGTAACATTTAAAGGATCAGTTTATTTATCCCACCCTCTTTACTAAAATAAGATTATGCTAAAATAATGAAAGAATCTATTTAAGAAAGAATTCTATGCCATACTTCTTTCTTTGATTACGCTTTTGCTAAAATTTCTTGAAACCGCGATTTGATCATATTTTTGTTGATAATTAGTAATTTCAAGCATTATCAAAATGCTTTATTTATGGTTCATTATTTTATTTATTTATTTGTAATTAGTTCGGCAAATATTATTACAATTTAAATTTGAAAACAACAAATTGTTTTTTCTTTAAATTTAAAACAATATATTGTTTTTAGACTCTGATTATATTCTGACCATTTGAAAGTAAATTTTTCTAAATATAATTCATGGCATACTGATATCCTATGTAAATTTCATCAAAATTCACCCAAAATATCAAAAGAATTTAACAAGCCAAGAATTTGGCATTCCAATACCTTCATGATATGAGATTGGTTGCCAATAGATGCTGTAACTGAGCTAAATTTTTAAACTTTTTTTTTTTGTACATTTAGGAAAATGATATCTGCTTGTGTATTCTCATGCTAGAAGTTACGCAGTCTACCTATTATGACACTACTTACAACATTTTATTTTATTTGTAATATCATATTCCATCTTATAGAGTTGCCACATTTAAGCAGTTGAAGTAGTATTTATTATGCACGAACAATCATTTAATAACTTATAGCTCTCTCTTCATCTCTTTTTTTTTTTCTTCAATTGGAACAAACATATAAAATTAATACATATTAAAATGTGTCTTGTTTCTATGTCATACTTCTTTCATTGCATTCATTAAGTCACATTTTTCTTCAAAAAATGTATAAGCCACTTGAATAAATTTGGAAAACTGTCACTTATGTGCATACTCACACTCTTTTGTCAACTGCGGCTAATGAAATATCTGCTAATGTATGGATCATTTTGACTATGTTTTGCCAAAATGGCCATTTTGTTTCTGCCTTCTGAAGCCAAATTGGATTTATATTGTACCATTTTCTTTCTTGTCCAAAGAATTTTCTTTTTTCAATCTTCAACTTGTAAGAGTATCTGTCTCATCCCATCCTGTGACATAATTTTTACTCATAAACACATTTTAAACATAATAACTAATTTATTTCAAAGCTTTTTTTCTTTTTTCAATGTTTACAACACAATATATTTCAGTTAAAATGCAGTATTTGAAAGAAAAATAAGAAAATTCTCTTAAATATGAAAATGTAGTCAAGGATCGATAATCCACAATTTTCTATCATTTGTGTTGCTTTACAAATGTAAACAGTTAAAAAAGTTAAGAATTCGTGATCCAAAAATTATTTTTTTAAACAAAGAATAAAAAAATAGAAAAAAATCACAATAAATTATCTATTTTTTATTAACATAACTCTTCTATTTTATTAACTGTGCAAAACAAACTGTATTACAGAACTTATGTAATTATTTTCATTAATTAATTAAAATGCACATATAATTTTTTTAATAAAATAATTTTAAAATGTCATTTTTTGAGATACCATATTAAGTTAATTATTTTCTTTCCATTTTAAACTGATTATAGAATTAAAATGCTGTTCTAGGAATAATTAAATGACGTATTATCCATAATACTCCATAATCCACAATATCCCATAATTCGCACAACCTTTGGCCCCAACTTGTGCAGATTATAGAGCTTTGACTGTACAGTCAAGGATTGATGATCCATGCACCACTTTCTCCATGGTCCTTAGCAGAAAGTAAATATTGGGAATTTTGCTAATTTATCACTAAAAATGCTACAATATTCGACAAATGGTCAGGAATTTCATTAGTTGATTGCGGGGGGGAAAAAAACTAAATTTTCATTATACAGTAGACTTTCTCAGATACACAACCCTAAAATCTGCAACTCTCTAAAACCTGCACATTGGAGCCAAAGGTTGTGTGGATTATGGAATATTGTAGATTATAAAATATTATGTATTACAGTTATTTTATTATTCCTAGTTAGCATTTTAATTCTATAATCAGTATGATATAAAAATGTAATTGTGAAATCTAATATGAATTCATTTAATAGGCTATCTCAAAAATTGCCTTTTTTAAAGTTACTTTATTAGAAAAATTGATATGTGTGCATTTAAGAATAACTATATATTCCTTAATACAGTTTTTTTTATTGTTAATAAAATAAAAGAGTTATATTTTTAAAAAATAGACGTTCTATTATGTTTTTTTATTCAATTTTTTCATTATTTATTTTTAAAAAGCATTTTTGGATCACAAATTTGTTAATTTTCTTAACTGTTTACATTCATAAAGTAATGCAAATTATAGAAAATTTTGGGTGCATGGATTATTGATCTTTGACTGTAAATGTAAATAATGAAACTTTCAGTTTCAGATGTATGAACAAAATTTGACTTATTTATTTTTATATAAATTCATATATTTTTTAATTTGTAACTTTTGTTAATATTACAGAATTCATGCTTTTTCATGAAGAAAGAATAAATTTATTTCTGAAAAAATTCAAGAATTTGTTGATATCACTGGTCTTTTCACAATCTTTTCACCAAATACTATTGATGTATTACTGAAGCTTTTTTTGGTTATTAAGTCCGAGTAAACCTGAAATAAAACTTCCTTATTTAAAGACTTTGGTGTGAATTAATAGTGTACCTTTATGAGGAAAGTTTCATTAAATAATTTAGGAAAATTTTATTCGATTTTTATAATGAATATTTAATTACCGTAATTTCTGGAAGAAACGACGCAACGGCGTAAACACCGCACCGCGAAAAATCACTCAAAAAATTCAGAAAATGGTCGTAAACGCCGCAGTTGAAATTTCCGCGGTAATCGCGATTGACGTGCTAAACAGAAACACATTAATAAGCTGTATTAAGAATGCATAAAAATGAAATTTTTAATCAGAAAATAATAATTTAAATACAAATTTCGAAATTAATAGTATTATTTAAATACCGTATTTTCGGGAATAAGCGGCGCGGCGCATACGAGTTTAAAAATTAAAAATATGCTTGGTGCGGCGAGGCAAATACGGTGATATTTTTCCTTACAGCAATACGTATTAAAGAGGTGATTCTGTTCTGAAAATTGTGAAAAGGCAGTCATTAATACAAAAATTTGAAATGTAAAAAAATATCGCGAAAATCAACAAATGGTCATTAAAAAAAAGTTTATTCGCAGAAAAAATAGCTAGCTTCATGAAAGATCGCAACAAAAGCAAGATACTGTTTCTTATTTGCATAGCAAAACATTATCAATGAATCACTTATCGGATTTTCACGATGTCGCCGCAGCTAAATAAACAAACAAGTCACGATAACGGGATTTTTCATTCAGTGAGTCAAACAGTGTGTTTTTTGATGGGTAACTATAATATCCTTAAAACTTAATATATTTTAATTATTATTAATTATTATTATTGCCAATTGCTGAAAACTAGAACAAAATCGGCTAATTAATAACGAAAAATTTTTTTTCGTTTTTTAAAAATATTTTCAGATTTTTTTTGAAAGATTATAAAAGATGGAGGAGGCGGGGGGGGGGGGGGGGGGGAGAGGGAAATCCACTTTTTGCATTAACTATGCATTTTTCTGTGCCCTTTTGATGCAATTTGCGTTTTTTCGCAGTCTTATGCGAAATTTGCGTTTTTTTTTTTTTTTTTTTTTTGCTATCTGTCAATTTAATTTGCCATTTTTTTTTCGCGATAGTTTGACAAAATTTGCCGTTTTTTGCGATCTTTTGTCGAAATTGGCGATTTTTCTTTGAACGATTAACGAAATCGAAATTAATTTGTTTTCGTGACCATTTGTCGGAATTCGCGATACATTTTATGTCCGAAATTTTGGATTTATGACCGTTTTTTTTAATTTTCGAAAAAATTCAGAAAAAATATCATGCTTGTTTAAAAAAAAAAAAAAAAATGCGCGTAATCAGTAGAAACGCCGCATCGCTTGAAAATTTTATTTTAAAACACGTAAACGCCGCGGCGTTTCTTCCGAAAATTACGGTATACATTTTTGGTTATTTAATTGACCTTTGTTTTTAATATTTAAAAAAAATATTTTAATTTTTATTATTTTAGCTTATTTACTTATTTATTTTAATATTTTATCATTATAATCTCGATTGTAATATTAATTTAATTCAAATTACTCTTTAAAAGTGCAAATAAAGCAATAAGCAGAAATCCACAAAATTCTAAAATCTGCACTAACTCTTGTCCGAAGGAATGTGGATTTAAGAGAGTCTGCTGCATATTGAATTTCAATGTATAAATATATAATTTCTGTAATAAATGAGCTTTTATGAAATAATATATGAGCCAAGTTATTAGATTTCATATTTATATTATACAGTAGACTTCCAATCTGCACAGCTTGGGACCAGAGGTTGTGCGAATTTTAGAATTTTGCAGATTTCTGACCATTGCTTTGTTTACATTATTTAAACAGTAATTTGAAAGTAATTATTGATGCAACTGAAATTAGTAAAACAATGAAATTCTGTCCCTAATTCTGAATTGAAAGTTTCATTGTTTACATCTGTAAATTATAAGCCGATTTTAGTTTTGTGTGATTTTAGGGTAATGGATTTCAACTAGTCTACTGTACTACATTGAATACAGTCGAAGTTCTATAATCCGCGCACGTTGCAGCCGTTACATTATGATTTTTTTCAATTTTTCATTGCTTGTTTTAAAAAAGTAATTTTTGGATCATGAATTATTAAATTTTCTTAACTGTTTACTTCATTGTTTACATTCATAAAGTAAGGCGAATTATAGAAAATTGCAGATTATGGGTGCGCGGATTATAGATCTTTGACTGTATGTTATTAAAAGATTCTCCAGAAGAAAAAAAAAATTACTGATAATTTACATAATACTCTATAATCTGAAATATTCTATAATCTGCTTAACCTCTAGCTCATACTTGTGCAGATAAAAGATCTTTGCCTGTACTTACATTGTATTTATAAATGCAATATCTAAAAAATTTACTCTTTGTTTATACTATTATTTTAACACGATCAAACTGATTGGTAAACTCATTATACGAACTGAATATTTTACAACTGAGCAAAAACTTGCCCAGGTTAGGAATCAAACCCAATTTTTTTGGCTTACAAGGCCAATGCTTTACTGTTTAACCTAACTGGGCGACGACTGGGGAAGCATTTCTCGCTCAGATAACTTTATTAGTCATAACATCTGGTCTGTCATTCAAACAGCTCAACAGAATAAACCACAGGTGAAGGAACTCCACATAACGATGGGTACATACATATACAATTACTGTTCTATAATTATAATGTTCTGTTCTGAATTAAGTTCTATAATCTGCACAAGTTAGGGCAAAAGGTTGTGTGAATTTTGGAATATTGTAGATTTTAGAGTATTATGGATTACACATCGTTTTATTATTCCTAGATAGCATTTAATTCTGTAATCAGTATAATATACAAATGTAAATGTGAAATCTAATATGAATTAATTTAATAGGCTATCTCAAAAAATGCCTTTTTAAAGTTATTTTATTAAAAAAAATTGATATGTGTGCATTTAAGAATAACTATATATGTTAAATACGGTTTGTTTTTTATTGTTAATGAAATAAAAAATTATATTAAAAAATAATTTTTTTTTTCAATTTTTTTATTATTTATTTTAAAAAATCATTTTTAGATCACAAATTTGTTAATTTTCTTAACTGTTAATTTCACTGTTTACATTCATAAAAGAACACAAATTATAGAAAATTGCAGATTACGGGTGCGTGGATTATTGATCATTGACTGTATTTTAACACAATCAAACTGATTGCTAAATTTATCATACAAGTGTGACAATCTGCCTTCTTTTCAGAATATTGTGGAATATTAATGTATAATTAAATGAGCAGTGTCGATCTTCTCTTATCATGTGTTCATTTAGTCCCTTTTTACTGAGGTACTTTTTTGGTTCTTAAGGTCGAATTAACTGCTTTTGAAAGACGTGTTGTTTTAAATGTGACATAATTTTCACTAATTTTTTTTCATTGCAATATTTATGTGTACATAAATATTTTAATAGAAAGAAAATATGTTAGACTCCCACAAATCTGCACAGCTTGGGACCAGAGGTTATGTAGATTTTAAAAGTTTGTGAATTCCTAGTCATTGCTTTGTTTGCATTTTTTAAACAGTATTTTGAATATGTAAAACAGTATGGAACCAGTTATCCAGAAACCAGTTATCCAGTGATATTTCTAATGAATTGATGTTAGAATCTTTGTAGAAAAAGTGTCATACACTGCCAGTTTGACATATACATTGCTTGAAACAATTGCATATAGTTAGTTTGATAACAGCATCTAGTATTTGAAATGGAAACATATATAGTTATATTATGATGTTTTCATTTTTATGCTGAGGAAAAAAAATATTTTTTGTTTCCAAGGAATTCTTATAAATTACCTCGATTTAAACTCTAACATTTGATCTTACTTGCATCTAATTCTCAGTTCAAGTAATCTAATAATTATTTTAAAATTAGAGGTATAATACCACAACCCCATATATTCCATAAAACTTATCAAATGGATGCCGATTTCATGACCAACAAGTTAACCAGAAAAACCAGTTGTCCAGAATATATCTGGCACCAACCATTGCAGATAAATGTTTCTGTAACTGTACAATCAAAATTATAATGAATACTTGAAATGTTAAAAAATACAGTAGACTCCCTCAAATATGCAACCCTAATATCTGCAAATCTTTAGAGATGTAAACAATGAAACATTCATTTCAGGCGTAGGAACAATGTTGTAGTTTTTTTAAAATTTTATTTCATCCTGTATGTATTTTAATATGTAATTCATAACAATATAAATGAACTTGTTATTTTCTATGAAAAGAGCACATATGTATATATTTTAATCAAGATATTGCTGATAACAGTGGTAATCACACTCTTTTGACCAAATATATTTATGGACTATTTATCAAGTTTTTTTGTTTATTATTAAGATGATTGTTATGTAAATTAATAGAGAATACTTTTCATAAGAAAAGTGTCATAGATTCAAGGAAAATATATTGCATCTTTTTTATGCAAATTCAAATATACATTATAAATTTTATTTACTTGACCTTTACAATTAATATTTCAATCAGTTTTAAGTTATCTTACTTTTTATCATTTTAGTTCATTATTTAACTTAATTCTTTTAATATTTTAAAACACTAAAATCAGTCATTATAATTTTGATTGCCTTATTGAATTCAAATTGCTGAGTAAAAACTGCAAACTAAACAAAGAGCAGAAATCTGCAAAATTCTAAAATCTACACAATCTCTGGTCCCAAGCTGTGTAGATTTCAGAGAGTCTACTGTAATAAAATAATTAAGTAAAGTAGTAATAAACAAAAATGATAAAAAGAAACATTTTCTTAAATGATTAAATTGTTGAAAAAGCATGAGTTCAATAGTATTATCGAGAATTACAAATTAAAATAAATATGTATGGAACACTTTAAATTAAAAATGTTCTGTAATTTTGTCCTTGTATCTGAACTCAAAGTTTCATTCTTTATATTTGTGATGATGTGTGGATTTTAGGGTTGCAGATTTGAGCTGCTGTTTTAAATTTGGCAACAACAAGTAAAAAAATATATTTTTTCGAAATATGAAATAATCTCTAATGAAATGATGATATGAATAAAAATTTACAAAAAAAACCCTCTGAAAAAACAGTTATATTTAAAAAGCTATACATAGTTTTTTATTTTATAAAATTCTTTAAAAAGAAACCTATTTTATACCTTCAACATAAATAGTGCTTAAAATAATTCCCTTAAACACTTTCTGTTTCAGTTTAATAATCAAAGATTTATCTATAAAATTACAAATTTTCATGTCTTTATATGAATAATTTCCATAATATAAAACAAGAAAGATTTTCCAAACTGATTTTCCTGTCCCAATTTTTTTTTTTTTTTTTGTTCCAAAAACCGATTTTTTTGCATCAAAACTTGTTTTTTGACTATAAATTAGCACTGCAAATTAAAAAAAAATTTTAGATACACATGCAGTGTATTTATAAAAATTATCATTCAGAATGTTTTATTTCTTTTCGTAAGATTCACTTGGTATTACAAGGTAAGACTGCTATAAAACTATAACATATACACTTTATGGTAAAGAAATAGTGACTTTAAATTTTTTCAGTGACCCCTTTTTGAATAAATTTTAAGATTCTGATATATTACGGGATTTTTGTTCCCTTTTTTGAAAAAAAATTTAGCACATTTCAAAATTTTATTATAACATATTTTATTTTAACTTTTTATTATGATTTAACAAGTAAACAAATGTTTTGAGAATTTAAGGAAGCAGTATAGCATCTACTGTTCAATAGAATTATTTTCTTCATTTTATAACTATTTCATATGTGACAGCATAAATATTTTTTTTCCTTTAATATCATTGTATTTATGTCTTCTGTAGATTTGAATGCTTAAAAAGATAAGAAACTATACATTGTTTTCAATAGATGTGCACTATATTTCAATTTAATTTTAAATAGATTTAGTTTTAACTTCAAAGAACTATTTTACGTATTCATTATTATTCTAATTGTTCAAAAAATATTAATTTTACTTTCTACTTATTAAGTTGTATTGTAATTATAAAAAGACAAAAGTCTTTTTAGAATATTAATCAGTAAGAACTATATTTATAATGTACACAAGAAAATTATAACACGCCCTCCCGCAGACAATTTTCATTCAGCTGCATTGCTGTAAAAGACACAATCATAACTTTTTGCTACTGGGTTTCCATCCACAATAAGTTCATTTGCGTTAGTGACAGCACTGGCTAATATCTCTCTCTCTTTTAAAAAAAATTACTAGGAGTTATCCCATTGACCAAAAAAATGATCACCAAACTATAAGATTAAATGCCAAGTCTCGTCATCTGATCAAGGTTCTAAATTACGAGACCAAATTGAGTAGCCGTGTGCAATACATACAACAGGATATAACGTTAAGCAACCGTCAAAACAAAGTATGCTAGATTGAGAAGCAAGACCCTGCAGATGTGATGAAGCGCGAAGCAAAGGAATCATGTTTTTTGCCACTACACGGCATTTAGGCGCAGTGGCGCAGCCAGAATTCGGTTCTAGGGGGGGTTTTGAATTTCTGATAAAGGTTTTCGCCGGTTAATAGAATCAGTACTAATTAGAATATTCACTGTATAATACTTAAACTCGAAGAGCATCTGTGTGGCAAGAAATCATCATTCTTTTAGCAAATTGCGTCTCAGAAAAGTGATTTAGTTCAAATAACCAATTTTTATTTAACTAATCCATGTAATATGCACTTTCAGAGTTTTAAGTAGAATTTTCGCCATTTAATTGAATCACTTTATTTAACAAAATCTGATTCAATAAAGAGGCGGATTCCGAAATACGCCAAAATGTTTAAATATTAAGTTTGGTTTTGATTCATATAAGAGGCAATTATAGCGAACTTTCTTAGATCTGGGAGGGGTTTTAACCCCAAAACCCCCCCTCTGGCTGCGCCACTGTTTAGGCGGTCTCCCGCCCCGATACCAGGTATGTAACCCGTTAAGCTGAGGTAACTTGGCAGGTAGTGGCCTGGTCATCGGTTAGAAAGAAAGAACGATTAAATGCCAAAAATGGATGATCATGAATGTCAACATTATTAAGTGATTTTTATTTCGACTTTTTATTTGTATTTTTACTAATGTTCTAGTAATTATTTGTTTTCTTTCTTTTTTTTTTTTTTTTTTTTTTTTTTGTTATTTGAAATAAAAATTATGTCAATATGTGTAATTTGTGAAATTGGCCAATGAGATAATCAAGTAGTACCATAAAAACTAATAATTTTATCAAAGTTTGAATATGATTAAAGTTTGAATATGTCTATTACAACGTATGTCTATACGTTATAATAAACATGCAAGTTTAATTTAATCATCTACAAATATTCTAGTTGAACTGCACTATATTTAATGTGTTTAATGGTTTGATGTTCAGAGAATTCTTGTCAGATGCAGCATATTTTGAACTGTAATTTTTAAAAAATGGTGTTACGGAAAGAACGAGCATATTTTTTCATCAATATTCTGAAGCTTTTAATATTATTTTTATTAAATAAGAAATTGATTTACAAAGAATTGTTCTTACAACAAAAATTAAATGAATAAACTAAATCCTACAAACAAACTAAAAGGACTCTTAAAGGACTAACTAAAACTTATTTTCAATAAATTATCTCAATAAATAATAAAATATCTGGCCATCCCTATAAAATGTTAAAGTTTCATTGAAATAACGAAAGTTACAACATAATAATTAAAAAAGAAAATGAAAGTTGTTCTATTAAAGCAAAAAAATGGGCCAAAACCAAAAAGTCAAAAGAGATCAAAATATTGAAAACAACATTTTCTATCATATTCCAATAATTATATTCATAAGAAATAATTTATTTTTATATGCAATACAAGAAAAATTAAAAATAAATGGATATAAGCTGAGTTCTTAAAAAACTGATGAAACTGAGATAAAATTTCACGAAAATAATAATAATAATAATACTCCTTTTAGATATACTAAAAAATATTTTAAATTGTTAAAGTGAAGCGCGTAAAAATAATCTCGAATTAAATCAAAGCATCCTGAATTGTCTTATTTTAAAAATATACCTAAATATATCTAGTATATCCAAAACAGCTGTATGCCTTTTAAACATCTATTATTTCACATAATTTGTGCCCCTTAACGTTGTATCAATATTTATTCATATCTAAAAGTCTACATTTTTAACAGAAAATTTGTTCATTTATGTTTTTTGAGTTTTGAGTGAACAATGCTTTGAGGTTTATAGCTACAATGGCTGTTACCTCGAATGATCCATAAACCACAGAAACAAATACAGAACACTTTATTATTACAAGAAATCCATTACATACATTTTAATACACATCACAAGGACAACACCCGCACACCCATGCCGCTAGCTGGACTCGAACCAGGGTCCAGCGGTGTGGGAGGAGCTCACGCTACCGACCACGCCACTGGATCGGCGTTCATTTATGTTATTTACCGAAAGATGGGGTCAAAACAATACATAAAATCTTACTCGATTCAAGAAAGTTACTCGATAATCGAGTTAATATCAGATAATGAATTATCGATAACTCAGTTAATCAATCTTTAAAATTATTCACCAGGAAACTTTCTTTTTTATTCAAAATTATTTCTCTTCTAGATTCTAATGATGATGATGCTGTAATGTAGGATGATAAGTGTCAAATTTTTCTCTGGATTCATTAGAGGGTCAGTCATTTTTCAAAAATAAACGTTTTTTTTTTCTTTTTTTTCTTTTTTTTTTTTTTTTTTTTTTTTGAAATTGAAGAGGATATTTTTCTTAATTCTTGAAACAAATGTTAATATTGGTAGATGTGAGAACGTAAAAAGTCAGAAGTTGAACTTTCTGCAGCAGCTGATTTATGATATGATTCATCCTTCATTTAAAATCCGCCATCGTGATTCATTCATGGCGTTGGCGTCGGCGTCTCTTTGCTTTTATGTGAACTTGGACGATTTGAAAGATCTCTGCAAATAGACGGTAAATTTTTAAAATATAATGACCTAAAGCAATAAAATTAAAGAACGTTTTTAGAATTTAAGGCTATCATGTAGTATTCGCCCGGAATCCGCCATTTTGTTTCTTTTGCCGATTTTGAATTTCTATATTTCTATTTATTCATTTATTTTTGTTCTTATTATTATTTTTTTTTAATATATAAACTCTGAAACATTTTTTACTGTAATTTCGGAATATATATATATATTTAAAAATGAATATTTGGTTTATTTGACTGTTTTAAAATTTATGTATTTATCATTTACTAATTATAAATTCTTTCTCTGCCTTCCGCTATTTTTTTTCTTTTTTTACAAATGTTTGGAGTGCTGATTTTCAGTTAAAAAATTTTTTGTTGTTTACATTTCATTTCTGAATTGTTCAAAAATTAAGTATAAAGTAGTCACAAGTGATCAACAAAGAAACAAAATGGCGGATTCCGGTGGTAAAATACGTTTCTTTTGCTTACTCTTCTATTAAAGTTTTTGTGTGTTGTGATAAAAGTATTCTAAACTGTTAATGATTATTAACTGGTGAACACTGTTAATATTAGTTCAGACTTGATCTGGATCATATAAAAAGCTGATTTATATAAAAAGGAAATAAAAAATTTTAGAATTATATTTATTATGATTTGTTTTATGGGGTATGGCTAGGCTTAACCTAAATATTGTATGATAGGCAAATTTTCTATTTCTTCAAATTTTCTATTATAATTTTATATATATTAACTTTCATACATATAAAATGCTTTATATTTTATAATTAAATGATGAAAAAAAAATATATATAGTATTTATAACACTAGGAAGTGTAATTTTAACTCTGAAAAACAATTTATCTTATGTTTTATTTTCTAAATTTAGTTAAGAAAGACAAGAATATTTTTTTTTCTTTTTAATTGGTATAAGGGATAGTAACAAATATAAAAAAAACACAAGAAATTGAACAATGAAAAGAAAGGCAGAACATCCAAACTGCAAAGTGATTATGGAAACAGACAATGTAAATATTTCCATTTTAAAGAAATAAAGCAAAATTCATGAATGAAAGTTATATACTATTAAAAAATTTGGGCATTATTTCTTTAATTTTATTAATATATAACAAATATTTTTTATGGATTTGTACAATCGTGTATTAAGTAAACAGCCTATAACTTCTCAACAAATTATCGTAGAGGAAAGTTATTGATACCGAACGATTTGAAATAAAATCTTCTTTTAAAAGATGTATATAAAATTTGCTTAGGAGGGGGGCATCTACGTATTAAAACGAATGATAACTTTATTTTTTTCTATAGAAATGCCAAATTATGAAAGCATAAATGAACTCAACACCCTTCAATTAACTTGAAAACAAATTTTCATTCAAATCATACAATAGGATTCTGAGACATTAATTATTTAAAACAAGTGTATTTTAGAGGGTGTATCCAAATTGAAGCTTAGTGCTTAATTTTGGACAGATAGAGCCCCCTTCTTAATCAAGGCATCTTAGCCACCTCTCAAGCAGTCATTGAAGAACCAGATTATATGATAGCATAATATAAGATATATGCCAGATTATAGGATAGCATAAGAAGTTTCGGATTACAGTAGTTGAGTAGTTAAGATGCATGAAGATTAATGATAATACTAAATATCTCTAATTAATATGGCAATATAAAATAGCAAGGAACTAGATAATTGAAAACATTGAGAAAAATCAATTCAAAATGCTCAAAAATGATTTTTTTTTTTAAATTATGTATATTTTATGTAGTGTTATGTTAATTCTAAGAAGTGTCACCGTCTATCATAAATTTTAAAAATAACAAACGTACGATTTTTTTTAAAATTGAGATTTTTGCTTAATGAATATTTAATAAATAATGCATATCACAAGAATAATAGACTCATCATGAAAAATAATGAAAAACTAAATTCTAAAACAAACAAACAAAAAAAATTACAGTGAAAAATTTAAGGCTTACAATTATAATTTAAAAATCAATCTTATAATTACAGTACCATATTTAAAAATGTGATATATAATATAAAAAATTAAATATATAGCAACAATAAATATCAAAGTAAGTCATAAGTTAAATACTTAAAAGAAATAACAATAAAAAAAATCCAATTTTGTGATATTTTAACGACATCTTATCTTTCGAAAAAGAAAAATAACTAAAATGATTCAATACCATAATTTAATTCATGATCAATCATAAATTTTTAAAACTTTGTAACTATAAAGACACCTATATTTATTACAAGTGTAATTTAGAGAGTTCTTACAGTTTTAATATTGGAAAAAAGTTATGTTACTATGTAATTTTTCATTTTCTTATCCATTTTCTGAAATTCCTTTACATAAGACATATGGCGCCATCTATTATCTCTAATTCTAAATAAACATGAATAAACGTACCGAAGTGTCCGGATTATAGATGTCCGAACTAAAGATATTGTATGCTGTATACTGATCATAGCATAAATATGCTATCTAGGAATAATAAAACGATGTATAATCTATAATACTCTATAATCCACAATATTTCATAATCCACACAACCTTTGGCCCCAACTTCTGCATATTATAGAACTTTGACTGTATTTTTATTAATATTCTACTAATTATTATTCTTATTATTTTATTTTTTGTTATTTAAAGTAAAAGTTATGTCAATAAATATAATTTGGAGATTTGCATAATTTTGTGAAATTGGTCAAAGGTGTAATTAAGTAGTACTGAAGTTTTAACATATCCAGTCTGAATCTGTATCTATCCAGCCTGAAACCACCATTTTGCATTTTTAAGCATAATTTGAAAATTATTTGGAGGAAAACTTTTTATTTTGGATCTCCCTAAAACAGGTCTTAATAAATCTAAATCCGTTAAAAAACTGGGTTGCAATTCATAATGTTTTCAAATAATAATTTTATAATTCATATCATAAAATTATAAAAGATGGAAATTCAACATAATTATGTTTTGCTATTTTAGTGTTAGCGCTATATAAAAAAAATAGCACATTTGGAGTATAATTTCAGAAGATATTAATTAAAATATGAAAATGTAATTTAACATAAGCACTAAATTTGGGATGTTTATAATTCAAAAAGTTATCAAAGGTTTTAGGCCCACCTGATCTTCTTGTATAAATAAGGGAGTTAATAGCCTTTATTACATCAGCCTTGTTTGAACTTTTCCCAGTTTATGAGTAAAATGTCTGTGACAGACAGACACAGGAATGATAATTTAATGGTTCTGTTTTTTTTTCTTTTTTTTTTTTTAAGTGCAAAGAACAACAAAAGACTTCATCTGACTGGTTTTCTATTTATAAATCTCATTACATACATATTCCCCATTTGTTTGTATATAAATGTATATTATATATACACATAAAAAATATATTGCATACTAAAATGTTTTTATTATTTTATATATAATATTTTATATATTTATTATTTACATGAAATTAATAGATAATATTATATTACAAATGTTTAGATATGTTTATAATATTACAAGACAGTAAAACCTGTAAAAGGGAATCTCTCTATAATCTAATTCTGTCTCAAATATGAAGAATTTTAAAGCACCGATGAAACGAACAAAAGATTACATTTTGACAGAGTATCTTAAAAATATAAATGATTACACTTCTTTAAATGGAAGTCTAAAATGGTATTTTTTCCCATATCCTAGCAATCGCATCTTGGCAAGACTGACTGCATGTGTATGGGTAATACAAGTATTTTGAGTAACTCTAAGAATTTAGGGGTTTCTTTATTTAATTTCATAATAAAAAAATAGCATGTATAAAATAAAGTTAGATTTATTTCTATAACTGTAGCTAGTAATACAATCATTGTTGAATTAAGGGGATGGTCTGGAGGAGGGAACATTCCCCTTTGCCGGAGCTATCAAATGTCCCCTCCCCCCCCCCCCCAGAAAATTTGAGATTTTGTGTTTTCAATGGTAAAAAAGTGTAATTCACTCCCTAGAAATATTTTGTCCCTCCCGGAGAAAAATGTCTGAATTCAACACTGAATACAATGAAGTTACATTATCATGTACCAAAGATTTTACAAACACTATGATCTAAAAAATTGAGCCCTTACTGAAAAGTTAAATATATTTTAGTCAAGTTTCATACAATGTATACATTTGCTTACATAAAAATTACGATTGAGTAGTTAAATTTAACCCTAGAATTACTGAAAATGTTTCTCTAGTGTTATTAAAATATTCCAAACTGACTTTTTATTTAAAACTATTTACATTGTTTTGGTTAGTTTATAAATTTAGTTTATTTCAATGAAATTTCTGATTTATATTTAACTGCTAGCTGGTTAATTTTTAAGAAAATAAAATTCAATTTTAACTAAAGAAAATAGTGATTTAACAAGCACACAATACAAATATAGTTTATGTTGAAAAAAATAACCTGGTTGCAATTGTCACA
>CAXHSM010000311.1:0-57000 GCA_964019185.1 Maratus speculifer
AAGCAATTATTTATTTTATTTTCAGAACTTTCATTTCTACATCTGTAGAAAAACTAGATGATAGTGATGCTTCATCAAACAGAAATTCTAATGCCAGTTCCAGGAGAGTTTCAAATGATTTAAATTTGCCTCTTCGACAAAGTTTTCCCTCTGAAGTATGAAGACTCTTTCAGTTTTTAAAATTTATTTGTAAAGTATTACATTAAAGTAAAAGTTTTTTTTTTTTCAGTCTTTTTTAACTGTAGATAGCAATGGTACTTTTGAAGTTTCTCACTTATATTTTTCTAAAATATTACTGTAATTATTATCAATGCAAAAACCCTGAACGGGTTAAAAGCTTGTAACACAGCACTTTATCTTACATCTCTAAAAATTTTGACATTGGAACTTAAAAATAATGATATCAAAATTTAAGTGACGCTATGCTATTAATTAATATATACATATATTAAAATTTATTCATTGATGCCTTATTTCATAAATTTGAAATATGAATCTTAAAAGATATGATATCAAAATTTAAATGATGCCTTGATGTGGCTTAAAATGATTTGTTTTAAAATTCAATTTATTCATTTATTTATTGTCTAAATGCATTAACATATCTAAACAATACTTTTCATTTTGCAATACACTGTTAAATACATCACTTTCACTGAATCTATATAATACTTTGAAATGTATTTATTTGAATAAATTGATTTATTTTTTGTGCTATGGTATTCAGAATCAAAAGTAAAATTTATGCAAATAGTTTTTTCTTCTCATTGTAGATGCGAAAAGCTATTTTAAATTTTACTTTTGATTTTGGATAGCGGAGCACAAAAGATAAATCAATTTATTCAAATAAATACATTTCAAAGCATTATATAGATTTAGCGAAAGTAATGTATTTAACAGTGTATTGAAAAATGAAAAGTGTTATTTTAAAAAAATTTATATGTTTAGCCAATAAATAAATAAATTTAATTTTAAAACATTGGTTTAAACTATATCAAGGCATCATTTAAATTTTGATATTGTATCTTTTAAGATTCATGCATCGAATTTATGAGAAAAATCAATATCAACCATTATAATTAAATATTTGCATTTATAATATCAATTTCCTTAGTTTTTTTTAAGTAAGCCATTACTGTTTTGAAATAATTATTGGGTTCAAACAGCAAACTTTTATTTTTACACGGCAATTCATTATTTAAAAGAAAAAAGGAATTTTCATTTTCTCACACAAGAAATTGACTGCTCCATTATTAATAAACAAGACATACTTGCAAAGCTACATCAGCTAAAATTGGTGTCTCTAGTTCAGCAGAAGTATATTTTTCATTTGATTGGGATTTTAAAGAGCATAAAATAAATGTTGCAATTTACAGTAAACCATAGGAATGTAAATGTTACACTGTCTTTGTTATTTTTTTACCACAAATTTGAAAATTAAATATGAATTTCTATTTTAAAAGCATCTCCCATCTTTCCCTTATATGTTGGAGGGACGGGACATTTTTCTTGTTAATTTAGTTGGTTTATTAAATTAAAATTTTAATCATCATCAAATTTATATTTTTTAAATATGTTAATGTTTCAAGATGCTATTATGAAAATTTCCATTTTTTACTATTGATAGATAATTTGTAAAATATATATATATTTAAATTGACCCATTCATCATTTTATTATTGTGTTTTATTATTACTAATTTTATTATTTATTGAGTACAATTAGTAAAAATATATTAAATAAAATACAAATGACACACAGATTTTTCTGTGGACCACAAAAATTTTCTTGTTGACCACTGACATTTTCTTGCTGACCACTGATCTATATTATATAAGATCTAAAATATGTAAAACTTCTCATCTCATGATATTCTTTATAAAGATCTACTATATTATTATTGCAATAATACCTCAACATATGTGAGCAATTTGTTCGAAGATTAGGGATGTAAATTGAAAATGACATAAGTCGAAGTAGATTTAACCAGTGCCATGCAAAGAAGAGGACAAAGAGGGCAATTGCTTGGGCGCAGAATTTCAGAGCACGCAAATTTATACTACAAACATCTTCCCCCTCCCTTCTTTTTTGCAAAAAAAAAATTGTATATTTACACATCGGGAACTTTTTTTCCTAATAAAACTACTACATTTTTCATTTCAAAGTTATTGCATTGTCCTTTAACCCACACCAAAATACAAATTTATGAATGAGGTCTTCTTTCTTTTCAAAACTTGTGTTTTGGATCTTTGTCTTAATCTTTTTTGTTAACCTTCTCTTTTCTGAATTTGTGCTTGTGGCAAAAACAAGTACTATCAAAATAGCGCAAGGTTGAATCTTTCTTTGGCCCTTTTTTTGAATATGAAAGGGCTCCAAGCTGTTATACCGTAATGTTGTTGCATTTTTTTCTAAAACATTTTCCAGATCCCTCTTGCCAAAATGTAACTGCAATTTTCTCTTATGTTACTTACTCTTTTTTTTTTTTTTTCTGAAATAAAATTACTCTTAAAATGGCAAACTAAACACAAAATTTCTAACAAAATTTGTTTTTATTTCTGCATTTTCCAATTTTGTGACACTTGTTCTAAAGAAAAGTTGAGAAAAGGAAGGGGGGGGGGGGGCAGGTGCCAAAGTGAAACTTTGTCCCAGCTGCACTTTTCTTTTCACATGCTGCTGTTAGATAAGTAATAAAAATTCTTCAAAAAATAATAGACATATTTTATTGTATTTAAGGACTATGTTACATACATTTAACATTAGCAATATATATATGTATATGTTGCAATACAAGTATTTGAAATAAATCAATAAATTATAAACTTACAATTTTTTGTTGTTCTATCTGCCCCATTCAAGTCTTTGAGGGTACAAATAATCTTGTAATGAAGTTTGAACTCACAATTTTTCTCAGACTATATTTTTTATTTGTTTGTCACTATCACTTGACTGTGGCAAGCAGGGTTGGCATGATTTAAATCAATTGATTTAAATCAGTTGATTTTTTTAAAAAAATCATTTGATTTAAATCTTTTTTTTTTTTTTTTAATTGGTTAAAAATAGTAAAACTTAATGTGCGTAATATAACCTTTGGAGGTTTATATATACGCTAAAAAATCTCATTACAGAAGCAGATAGCACATATGGAGCTTTTGCTGGCACCTAACACTGTAGTGGAAGTTAAAAATAAATATGAGCAGACTTTAATGTCGATCTCTTTAACAGAAAACAAAAGTCAAAAATAAAACTAAAGTATTTATTGATTACTTGAGAAACAGGCTTGGCATTACAGAAGACTTGACACGGTGAACTCCATCACATTAGTACAGATGAACATGTTAACAGTTGAACATATAGTTGACATCAATTGTGCAGGTTAAAACAATTAAAAGTAAACTTAAATAAAACAAGTATCTTACAATACATCCAGATTGAGGACCAGCCTCAATTCAGTGACTTGAACTACTTCCATTAGTAGGAAGATAAAAGCGGCGAAGAACAGAAATTAACATCGTGTATTTATACTAAGCTGGCCGGATTGGAAACATCGTTTGTGAGCACGCCCACGAAACGAGCCAATGAGAAGACGACATGTGTACGAATCGAAAGATCGATTCGGTAAAACGAATGAAAGATTCGATTATTGTTACGATATCCCAAGTCGCCATCTGGCGAGGAAAATATCGTTACGGAAAAATATGATTAGTCGGAGATAAGTTATTGTCGATGTAGGTTGAAATTAAAGATGGAGTCCGTGGAACAAATTATGAAAGGCTATTGAAGTTAAATAGATTATTGAATGTTATAAAGTTGATAACGGCCGGAAAGGATTTGAAAGGTAAGTTAATATTTATTGGATATGGTTATTATGAAATAATAAATAAATAAATGTTAAAATAAATTATGAGTGAATGAATTAATGAATAAATGGGAATAGGAGGCGATGAGAAAACCATCTGTTGATGGGATTCCATCAAAACTATGTGAAGAGCACCCAGAAAATATACGTTCTGATATCAAGAAAACAGCAATGAACTTAAATATTAAAAGAAATGCAGAACATATGATTGAAATTTTGAAATCCATTGCTTATTAACTGACTTCCAAAAAGGAGAAGAGGTTATCAATTCGACGCGTATGTATTTTTTTTTTTTTTTTTTTATGTATGTTCACCGATTACTCCCAAACTATTAAACCAATTTCTGTTATTTTTGTTTTAAATGAAAGACGATGCTCTCGAATTGGTACCACTTCCGTTTCATCGAAATTGGTTCAATACTTTTTTAGTAATTAGGCAAAAACTAATAAAATTAGTGATTTTTCGCTACTTAAAAGTGTTGAATACGTTCGCTCAGTTCTGTGTAGACAGCATGGCCGAGCGGTCTAAGGCGCCAGATTGAAGTTCTGTGTCTCAAAAGAGAGCGTTGGTTCGAATCCCACTCCTGACATAATTTACATCCATGTAAGATTTACAATATTTTTTTTTTTTTCGTTTTACAATTTTTATTATTAACCAGCTTCAGAAAAGGAAGAGGAAGTTATCAATTCGACGCGTATGTATTTTTTTAACTGACTTTCAAAAAGGAGAGAAAGTTATCAATTCAACGTGTATGTATATTTTTTATGTATGTTCACCAATTACTCCGAAACTATTCAACAGATTTCTGTTATTTTTATTTTAAATGAAAGACGATGCTCTCGAATTGGTACCACTTCCGTTTCATCGAAATTGGTTCAGTACTTTTTTAGTAATTAGGCAAAAAACTAATAGTGATTCTTCGCAAATTAAAAGTGTTGAACACATTCGGTGAGCGCAGTGTAGACAGCATGGCCGAGGGGTCTAAGGCGCTAGATTGAAATTCCATGTCTCAAAGGAGAGCGTGAGTTCGAATCCCACTCCTGACATAATTTACATCCATGTAAAATTTACAATATTTTTTTTCGTATTGCAATTTTTATTATTAACCGGCTTCAGAAAAGGAAGAGGAAATTATCAATTCGACGCGTATGTATTTCTTTCTATGTATGTTCACCAATTACTCTGAAACTATCCAATCGATTAATTTGGTTTTTGTGTTAAATAAAAAAGGCTACTCTCGAATTGGTACCATTTTCATTTCATTGAAATTGGTTCAGCACTCTTTTTCAGTAATTAGGCAAATTTTAATAAAATTGGTGATTTTTCGCAAATTAAAAATAACATGGACTTTGAATAAGCTCGTAGTTTGGAGCACAGTCAGGATGACCCAGCAGTTTAAGGAGCCAGATTTAAGCTCTGATGCTGGAAAGAGAGCGTGCGTTCGAACCCCACTCCTGACAAAATTTACATCCATGGATAATTTATAATATTTTTCCGTATTATAATTTTTATTAACTGACTTCAAAAAATCGTTAACTTTTAACTAAAAAGAGAAAAATAAACTTTTCTACCAAAAATTGAACCGACTTCAAAAACTACTGCAAAGTGAAAAATAAATTTTTACATAATAGTAATAAGAAATTAAATTAAGAACATAGCATTTACCATGCGTATTATTATATTTATGTACATTAATTTGATTTTTTGGAGTCGGTGCCAGCCAAGCCTTTATTCTTTTAGGATTTGCATTGGATATTTAATTTTAATTTTGAAATTGGCTTGGCTGGCACCGACTCCAAAAAATCAAATTAATGTACATAAATATAATAATACGCATGGTAAATGCTATGTTCTTAATTTAATTTCTTATTACTATTATGTAAAAATTTATTTTTCACTTTGCAGTAGTTTTTAAAGTCGGTTCAATTTTTGGTAGAAAAGTTTATGTCCTAGGTACAATCCAAAAAAGAGGATTGTTCCCTTGCTGAATGCACATATCAATAAAAAATTTTGAGTAAAAAGTTAGAAAATGTATTAGATAAAGATAGAATTACAAAATTTAAAGCAAGATATGAACAAACTATTAATGGCTGTCATTTTGTTGGAGTTTTATTAAACCCCTCTGTTTTAAATCAAAATGAAATTTCACTTACTGCAGAGGGAAATAATGAAAGTTTGTCATTCATTAAAGAAAATTGTCCGAATCTTCTCATCACTGTAGCACATTTTTAAAAACTACCATTGCTTGATAAAAAAGTTTCAGATATTATGACAGATTATGATTGGTGGAAGTCCTTTTATTTAATGGGAAGCAGGGGTGCAGAAAATGTTTCTAATCTCAACATTTCCCCCAAACCATACGAAGATTTTCCCAAAATTTTACGGTTATGTTATAGATCAATGCTGTACTACCATATGTATCGAAAATACATTTTTCCAATATTTCTAAATTTATGTGCGTGTGTGTTAGGCGAGAGTGATTCTGAGTAGAAAAAAAAAAATCTGAAATTCACATTAAGTTTTCTAAAAGGTTACAGCAAGGAAGAGGGGGTGGAAATCCACTCACAGCATTAACTTTTTTTTTTCTTTTTTTTTTTTTGCGGCCCTTTGACTAAATTTGCTATTTTTAGTGATTGTTTGACGAAATTTGTAGTTATTTCATGATCTTTTAATAAAATTTGTGATCCTTTGACAAAATTTGTGTTTATTTTGTGAACTTTTGGCGATATTCGTGATATTTTAATGATATTTGCAAGTTTTTTGGCCCACTTTGACAAAATGTGTGGTCATTTAGAGATTTCTTTTGATGAAATTTGTGGTTGCCTCACGATCGTTTGACAAAATTACTGATTTTTTTGTCATTTTAGGTGAAATTTGCGGTTGTTGTGCTGTGTTTTGACGGAATTTCACGAATTTTTTACAAAATTTGTGGCTTTGCATTCTTTTGACTAAATCTGCAGCTTTTTCGCTATCTTTTGAAGAAATGGACATTCATTTTGCAGTCTTTTGACAAAATTTGTGCTCTTTTTGTTATCTTTTGACAAAACTTGCAGTTCTTTAGACAAAATTTGCGGATATTTTGCGATATCATGATAAAATTTGCATTTTTTCCGTAATTTTTGGATAAATTTCACAGTATTTTTATATCCAAATTTATCCAATGAATTTTTTTTTTTTTTTCAATTTCTGAAAAATTCATAACAGAATCACCCGTGACATACGGTACACATCAATTTTGTGAAGATTGCCAAACAGATCTTTTTGTTTGTAGTGAATTTTCTTTCTCAGGGAATTATGGAATTCGTGTTTAAAATCGAAATCAATTGTATATATTTTCTGCAAAATTTCCCCCTATCCTAGATCGCCGAATCGGACTTATTCTGCACCGCTGATGGGAAGTAAAGAGAAAATCAGTGAAATTGAAATTGAATTTATTTACCAAATAACAAAACTTCATCTGCTGGAGCAGAAAGACTATTTTCTTCTTTTGGACTAGTTCATTCAAGTCTTCATAATAAATTATGAGTGGACAAAGCTTCTAAATTAATGTTAGTATTCAAACAATTAAATCCCTGACTTATTTCTATTTACTTAAAAATATTGAATTAATTAGGATTTTTATGCTTTAATAAATAGCTTGCATTAAATGAATATTTAATTTGTTTTTCAAACTTTACCATTTTCTATTCATTTACAACATTTTTAAGTTTATTTCTTAGTGTGCACAATTTGATTACAAAATAATAGAATGGCTTTAGATTAAAGCCTAGATGTTTAATTTTTAGTACTAATCAGCAACTAGAATAATAGTATTTTCGGAAGCAGGACGTTTCGGTCCCGCCGTTTCGGTCCCAAGACATTTCGGTCCCGAGACGTTTCGGTCCCAAGACATTTCGGTCCCTGGCCATTTCGGTCCCGAGACGTTTCGGTCCCGAGACATTTCGGTCCCTTCTCCAGCAAGCTGAAATTTTGTGCACGGGAAATATGTGACATAATTTTATGAGGAACATTTTAGAGTGTTGAATTCAGGGGCAGGTCATTCCCCCCGGAGCTATCACACCCCCCCCCAGGAAAAATTTAAATTTTGTGTTTTCAGTGGTAAAAAAGTGTAATCCCCCCCCCCCCCGGAGCCACAGAAGTCCCTCCTGGAGAAAAGTGTCTGAATTCAACACTGGTTTTTTAACTGAAAGTCGCATAAAATTTTAGTGTAATGTGATTAATTAGAAGTAACAAATACCCCAAAACTTGATCAATTATTTAGAAATCGATGGAGATTTCTGAAAAAAATTCACAGATGAATGGCATTTTTTAAAATTGCCAGAATGTTTTGAATTCTTGAACGAGGAAACGGGGAAGTCAACTCGGAAACTGATAACTAAATTTATAAAATAACCCAATTAATTACTGATATTAACACACCCCATAATAGTTGTAAAATTTTAACTTCTGAGATGCATGTTTCCTCTCCAGGGAGACAAAGGCTTTTAAATTGCCAGGAGAAAAGAAAGAGTTATTGTTATATGGAATTTATATTCTGACACTTAGCATATTATAGGATTTCATCGCTGAAGCCAATTTTCAGAATTATAAGTGTTTCATTATTTTGCATTCCCGCCACTTCCCGCATAGGAGCAAAAATGTTGAAATAAATAAAAAATATCTGTATCTGGTGGTATTTTACCCCCTGTGCCAAAATTATCATTGAATCCTCTTTTTGTTTATGGCATTTTTTATATATTGTTTTTGGTTACTAGCATTTATTTTCCTTTTAAACTTTTCCGTTTTTAAATTAAAAAAAGAGTTTCCAGATTGAAACACGTGGAGGTAGTTAGCATTGCAATTATTTTATTACATAAATATATGACACGAGCAGAAATAATTATTAAAATGATTTGTAAACTAAAGATTTTTTACATTTTAGAAAAATGTAGAAGTATTAGCAATTATTTTTTCGTGACAACAGGTCTTTTTTTATTGTTATTATTACAATCTAGAATGTTTATTATATTGACGCTTCCCTGTTTTTATTAATGTTTTCCAAAACAACGGCAACAGCAAAAAAATTATATTGCCATACTTTTATGCATATATCACATTTATACAACACATCTGTTAAATTTTCTAAAACCAGCTTAAGGAAACTAATTACAAAATTATTAATGTAGTGCGTATTGAAATTTGTCATTTCATTTAAAGCTGATATTATTATATAAAATAATTATTTTTAACATTAAAATATAAAAACCCTCATAAAAAATATTAAAAAAAAAGCCTTCTGTCAAAGTAAGTTAAATTAAAAAAGGTAACTTAAAATATTACGTCTAGGTGGTAAATATCTTATCTAACAATCTTATTTAGTTATGTTATAAATTTTGAATATTTCAATGTCATTCATAAGCTGTAATAATAAGGATAAAAAATATTCCATTCTACTTTTTATACTGGTTTAATTGATACTAAAAGCGTCAGATGGGCGTTGACAATTGATTGACATGCAGAATTTTTGCTTAAAAAAGGTTAATCGTAGTACTTAGCTGATACTTATATGCATACATTTCCAATTCTATAGGAACACCAACATAAAAAAAAGTGTTTAAAAATTCTCGGCACACGGTTTTGATTTGTTATCTACTTAATGTTATACATTATTTTATGTAATGATTAACATCATCTTAGAAAATTTGAAAGCATTAATAATTATGTTGTTAAATTAAAAAATTCTCAAAAATTAAATTATTTTTATCAAACATATTTATTAATAAGGATTCAAAATTATTTTAACTGTTAATTGTTTAAGTGACTTATTTATCAATTACTTGTTTAAAATCTAGTACAAGAACTATATAGAAGTTATAGCAAAAATGAAAAAAACATATTTTTTAAATTTCAGCTACTATAATGTTATTAACTTCATTAGTATGTATAACAATGATAAGGATTCTCAAAATAAATATGTTATTTATTCATTTATTGGTTAGTTTATCATATTTTTCTTACTCTTTAAATATAATAATTAATATATGATTGATTTTTGCGAACTCTAAACTATAACATTGTTTCAAAAAATTTAAATCTGCATCTGGATAATAATGTTACCTAAACCTGTTAAGAAATATTTTTACGCATTGTTACAGTGTTGCATTATTATGTTTAATTAATTATTACGTTACGTTACTAATTGATTTTTCAAAATAATAATAATAATAATAATAATAATTTCCTTTTTTGAAATAAATAACAATTTTTGAATAATAATTTATGGTGATGAATAATTGCTATAAATTAAATCTCAAAACAGTTAGTGATTTTAAAATGAAAATCAAATTAATATTTTATTAAATTTATGTATTTTTATTTTAATGAATCTTTATATAATTAAATTGATTAAATTATTAATATGCATTTCGAATTTTACTTTACATAAACTCAATAAATAATCTGTTTTATATTCAATTTATCATTATGTTTTGTAGTAGTTATAAACTGAAGCTTATCGTTTACCTGTTTATTTATTTTATATTTAAAGTTACTGAAATTTAAAACTATTTATTCAATTAATAATAAAATTAAAATAAAAATTGTCAATTTTTTTTCTGTGAAAGTGGGAGCGAAAAGGTAATGGAAATAAATAAATAAACGATAAATTAAAAAAGCTTAGTTTTGTCAGTTAAAAATCGAAAATAAAATTATTTAAAATAATAGTTACATTATTATATAAAATTAAAAAATAATCATTTTATTACAAAGAAATAGGCCCACTTTCAATAAAATTAACTCACAAAAATTGTCTTCATAAGGTAAGAAAGCTGTTAAAAAAAAAAAAAAAAAAAAAAAAAAAAAAAAAAAAAAAAAAAAAAATGCAACCAATATTTATTACATAAAAAAAGGTCGTTGGAGCATTTTTATTTTTTTAACAAAAATTTTTTATAGCACGCCTAGTTCCGAAATCACTAATTTAAAGATTCTAAGAAAGTGTGCGAAAACAATCAATAAAAATAAAAGTTAATCAATAAAAATAATAGTTTATAGTACAGATAAAATACCTAATACAAAAAATATATGATAAAACTTAAAATATTTATTCTGTTAAATAATAATAATAAAGACAGTGTAAAATTATATAACATTGTTAAATCAAATTTACAACTCGCTGAGATTTTATTATCACGAGTTACAATAGATTAAACTTATTGGACTATTATATTCAGCTTTGTATAAAATTTGAATGAAGGGGGGCAGGAGAATAAAAATACTAAAAAAGGCCCGAACAATGTTGAGCTTACAGCGTTTACTGGGCCTTCATCAATCAGAAACCAAGTTATAAAGTGGCCGGTAAAGAAATAGCAATGGGCCGAAATAGCAAGAGACCAAAATGATTAAGGACCGAAATGGCCAGGGACCGAAATGTCTCGGGACCGAAATGTCTCGGGACCGAAATGTCCAGGGACCGAAATGTCTCGGGACCGAAATGTCCCAGGACCGAAATGTCCCGGGACCGAAATGTCCAGGGACCGAAATGTCTCGGGACCGAAACGGCGGGACCGAAATGGCGGGACCGAAATGTCGTGTACCCAGTATTTTCTTAACTACGTAATTATTTCTTACATTATTTTTATAAATTATAAATATTATTTATTCTTTTTTAGTTATTTATTATAAAAAACTGCTCCATCTATTATAAAAACATAAAAACACATTAATTACAAATAAAATTCTAGAAAAATCAAATAACTCCGATTTAAATAAAAAAAATCTGATTTAAATCAAATAAATCCAATTTTTTTGATTTTTAAAAAAATATCATGATTTTTTTTCCAACCCTGGTGGCAAGGAAGTTTCTCTTCATAGAACCAAAGATCTTCAAAAAAGTTCAAAGTTAAAGAAAATTATTTTCAGGCTGGATGGCATAAATGCTGGGTGTCTTCAGTCAAGAGAAAATAAGTTGGGACACTATTGTATTATCTTTTTCTTTTTTGTATGTAAATGTTATAGGCTCCAGTTACTAGGTGGCTACTAACTAACAAAGTCTAAATCACATATTTGTTTGTTTTTAAGATAATTTTTCTTATTAAATAAAAAATGTACATTTGAAGCTTATTTTGATGTTTATAGTACTAAATAATCTCACACATTCATTTTTTTTTAAATGTATTTTTATATAACAAAATCAAAATAAAGAATATTGTTTTCTAATGTTTTCTCATATAAATGCTATTATTTTTATGACCACCAAACAATTAGGGTTTAAGAGTTGCTGGCTCCTACTAGATTTTGACAATTTGCACCTATACTACTTCAGTCATTTGGAAAGACTCATTCCCTAATACTTCCTTTATGGAAGAAATTTAAGATATCTCATTTGCATTTTAATATTTTTATACGATTCTTTTTGTATTGGATAGCTAAGATTGATGTCTACATCTGTTCTTTCTTACATTTTCGATTTTGTTTGTAGATTTTTTTTTTTTCATTAGGATGGTTGTACTTTCAAAATAGTGTCTCAAAATAAAAAAGCCTCTGTAAATAAAGTTGAAAAGTAAAAAAACAGCCTTTGGATAGATCAATCTCAGCTATCCAATGCAAAAAGAAGAAACCATTTAAAAATAATGAAATGTAACCGCGATATCTTTATAAATTTCTTCGATAGGATTAGCATTAGAGAGATAGTCTTTTCGCTTGAATGAAGTTGCATCTTAATGGTTTGACAGAGCTTTGTTACTCTTTAGCTTTCAGAAAAGGTTTATTTTTAACTGATTATATATTCTGCTTTTACTCTCTATATTGCTAGAATTTGAAGTCACCATTTGAAGAAGAACCCATGTATCAGTTTTATCAGAAGGATGTTCAACAAAGAGCCACTCTTTGGTATTCTGTTGATGGCTCTGAATCAGAATTTGAAGATGATGTTTTGAGCAGATTATCGGATCCTGAATACCAGAGCCCAAAACGGCCGGTGCTACAGTCACAGCTTTCAGCCATGGATCTTGTCCAAGGAGGGGAAGGTGGCCAGAGAAGACTTTGGTGTGAGGTCCCTGAAGTTAGTATTGTTTCTTTGTTGTAGTCAGTCATGAACACATGCTTATATGTAGGATTTATTATTTTACCTACCTAAATATTTTGTTAGCTTATAGCTATAAATGAGCTCACCCATCAGTTTTTGAAGTTTGTATTATATTTATTACTTATACAAACTAGTTGGATGTGTCAATCCCAAAACTTTCTTCTATCTCATAAGTACATTTTAATATTAAAAAAAAAAAAAAAAAAAAAAAAAAAACGTGGTGACCCTAAAGTTACCCACTATCGAATTTCCTCGAACATTTGACCTACCCTAATGAGATTCTGGTATCCGAAAAGCCTAAAACGCAAAATTTAATTAATATTCTGAGAAAATGAGCTTAGTAGTGCCTCATGTTGGATAATTTATACTTAAACCTAATAAGCATCTATTTATGTCAAGACCTAACAGAATCTGAAATTTGATGGAATTTCGTCCATTAGTTCTTAAGATATAGTTATAACCAAAAATTGCAAAACGTAGTACAGCAACACCATATCTTGGACAATTTATGCCAAAACGTAAAAAAGCGTCTAATTATGTTATGGTGTAAAAGAATCTGAAGTTTGATGAAATTCTGTGCATTAGTTCTTGAGATATAGCTAGTTTAAAAAAAACCGTGTAAAATATAGCACAGCAGCACCATCAGTTGAAGGATTTATAACGAAACGTAATCATCGTGTAATTAAGTTATATGTCATTTTGTAACAAAATCTGAAGTTTGATGAAATTCTGTGCGTTGGTTGTTGAGATATAGCTATCGGAAAAACTGTGCAAAATGCAGCATAGCAGCACCACCTGTTGCAAGGTTAATACCAAAATGTAATCAGCGTCTAATTATGTTATATATTCTAGAGTAACAGAATCTAAAATTTGATGAAGTTCTCTGCATTAGTTCTTGAGATATAGCTATCGCAAAATCGTGCAAAATGTAGCATAGCAGCGCCACCTATAGGGCAGTTCACACCAAAACCTTATCAGCGGCTACGTATCTCAAGGTATCGCGGAATCTGAAGTTTCGTGAAATTCTGTGCATTAGTTCTTGAGATATAGCTATCATGAAAATCATGAAAAACGTGGCATAGCAGCGCCACCTGCTGGCCAATTTACACCAAAACTCAATCAGCGTCTATGTATATCAAGGGGTCACAGAATCTGAAGTTTGGTGAAATTCTGTGCATTAGTTCTTGAGATATAGCAATCTTGAAAATCATGAAAAACGTGGCATAGCAGCGCCACCTGCTGGCCAATTTACACCAAAACTTAATCAGCGTCTATGTGTATCAAGGGGTCACAGAATCTAAAGTTTGGTGAAATTCTGTGCATTAGTTCTTGAGATATAGCAATCTTGAAAATCATGAAAAACGTAGTATAGCAGCGCAATTTTCACCTGGTGGCCAATTTTCACCAAAAACCAATAGGCACTAATTCATATCAAGGTCTAACTGAATATAAAATTTTATTAAATTTCGAGCATTAGTTCTTGAGATAGAGCGCCCACAAATTTTTTGTCACATACAGACAGACACACAGACAGACAGACAGACGGACAGACTCACAGACAGACATTTTCTAAAAATAGTCAAAACGTGTTCAGGACCTTCTAAAACGTATAAATCCGTCGAAAACCGGAAGTCGAAAATTTTCATGAATCCAATACTTTCTTCTTGTAAAGATAGAAGAAAGTAACAAATATATGTTATAGAAATTCAATAAAATTAATAATAAAGTAGACAATTTGTACATTGGTAAATATAAATAGAAGAGATCATCTGGATTTAGTTGAATCTTTTTACCAGTCATGATAGCTTTTTCACTCTGTCTTATATTCTGACTATGAAACTTCAGATATCTCTCTTGGTATAATTTATGTTCCACACAAGCAGTTACCTCATATCTTGTGCTTATCTTCATGCTCCTTGTGTTATGCTTTTTACTTTATATAACATTGTTTGCTGATTAAATAAGCTTTTTGAGCTTGTCAGGTTGCATTATTGAAGATATTTATAATCTGACATACATAGCCCACTTTTTCAATTTACAAACATATTACAGAATATATAATGTAGTATGATGTAAAGTAATCCTCTTAATTGATATTAACTGTGACATACTAGGTGTAGTGAAAAAAAATCCTGGAATTTCATTATAATTCTTTATTATTACAATATAAGTGCACATTTATTTTATCTCCTTAAAAATTCTATATGCACTTGTTTCACTATTCTTGCCACTGCTGTAAAGAACGATGAACGTTTTGTTTTGGTATCTTCTCAAGTTCAGCTTTCATGTTGGTTTTGGTGACTTTTAAGCTATCAAAATTGTTATATTTGAAGCCCATTTTGAGAAAAAGACAGAACTCATCATGCTTAATTTATTCATTTGCCTTTTGCTTGTAAGACTGACAAAATCTTTGAAGCAAATTTACACAATCTGCAAACGAACTTGATGTTTGCTTTTTGCTTGAACTTTGACATCATGCCAACTGATCACCATATTCTTTTATTTTCTGCTACACTGTCATCACAATGTCTGTTATGAATTCAAGCAGTTAAAAAATCACGATAGTAAAAAAAATAAATTAGAGTTGCAATAGAATTCTGTGACCTTTTCGACTGACCCATGTATATAGTTTAATATTTGTATTATAAAGGCCAAATGTATCTGTGCATAACGCATATGTCATTTTGCGAATGGCAACACTTTGAAATCATAAATGAAACTTCGGTTTTGCAATTTTTGGTACTGCAAATTTTTAAACTTTTAAACACATTTTCAAATTTTAAACTATCATATAGGAAAAAAAAAAAAAATGTGCTCTAAAAGCAATTTGTTTGAAAACTGTACCTTAATTTATTTTTGAGGTATTAATTTTTTTGTAACTTTTAATACCGCTTTTATAATCAAGGCAACAAAAGCACTTCTTTTCTACTAAAAGTAAAGGAGAAAAAACAGATTACTGTAGTTTTTCATTGCCATTTTCTTATAAAAAATGAAAGTGATTTTAGTTTATTGCAAACTTACTTTACAGTTGGTACAACATTTTCTCTTTACAAATGTGTATTTTAAAGAATAGTTGTGTGAGTTATTTTCTTTGCTTTTATTGAATTTGTATCAAACAGCTGAAAGAATGCAAATTTATTAATCCGTGTGTAAAATCTTTTTCTGAAATTTCAAGAAATATCAATGAATGATTTTCGATAAATCATGGAGCTATTAAAAACAAATAAATGAAGTCATGTGAATCATTATATACCTAATTTGCTTGAATGATGACATTTTTTTCCCCTGGGTTTGTGTATTATTCAGCAATAATGACATCACATAAGAGATCATAAAATAGGAATGCTTTAGTGGATACAAATGACATCATTTTATTTTTTTAAAAAGCGCATATTTAAATTTGTTATACTAAAATGTTTTTTAGAGGTGCATCATTTTGACCCCAGCTGCTTTGCAATACTTCACTTTCAATAATAACATAACAGAGTTTCCCCCTGCTTTAAAAAAGGGCAGGGCGCTACTGTTGTGAAAAGGGCACTTTTTACATTTTTCAGGGCACTTTTTCCTTTTTAAGGGCACTTTCATATAGTTGAATCTAGAATCTAGCGGATCAAAAAGTCGTGAAAAAACAAAAATTTCATTAAAAAAAAAAAAAAAAAAAAAAAAAGAAAAAAGGTAAATTTTGTTAAATGATCGCGAAAAAACGGCCAATTTTGTTAAAAGATCGCAAATAACGGCATATTTTGCTACAAAATTGCCAAGAAACGCCAAATTTCGTGAAAACATCGTGAAAAAAACGGGAAACTCTGACATAATCAAGGCTGTAAAATTCTTCATTGCCATTTTACCTTATGTGATGTCACAGGAATATTATCTATTGCATTTATTGCATACAGATTATTTCAGAAATTTTCATTTACACTTAAAGTAATATAAACAGTTTAATATCTGTTTCCAGCTAATAATAATCAAGACTTCAAGTTTTGAATTTAAATGATTTAAAATGATCAAATTAGAATGCCATTTTATAAAAAAAGGGGGGAGTGAATACAGATATGAGAGGTGCATATGTAAATTTTGAGATGTGAAAATGATATTGGGTTTCACTGGGAAAAATCTGTGATTGAGTTTAAGTAGAACAAATTTTGCTGTTTTTCCTTATGGAATATCAAGCATGAGAGCCTTAATTGATAACTTTGTAATAATAACAGAACATTATTATGTTTTACTGTTTACGTTATGATTAAATTTTCATTTTAATAATTTCTAAAGCCAAGTTTATTGGAAATAGTATTTTGTTAGTTTTAGTTTAAATATCATTTGTTTAAGAATTACTTACTAATATAAGGTCCATTTTTTATTTTAACTAAATTTGTAGGCTTGTGATAAATTAATGAAACAATTTCTTCTTAAATATTATCTTCCATCGAAATTTGATGTGTTGTACTTTTTTTATTAATAATGTTCAAATGAATCTTATCTTAATCACCTGACTAGCAAGACTAGTCCAGTGAACTAAAAATCAATTTTGCTCATGTGTATATCATATACACAGTAATGGACAATAATAAAAGTAAGGTTTTAGGCATTCTAATTTTTTCTTCCCATGTTATACAGATCATGTAGTAATATTCATTAGTGTACTTTATGTAAATCAATAGTTCTTTTGCATTTTGTATTTTTGGTACTTCTAGGTTATCCCGTCGACCCATTTCGCCAAATTATACAAATCGCCAAACTGATAGCCAAATTATACATATTGACATAATTTTTATTTTAAATAACGAAAAAAACAAAACAAATAATTAGTAGAATATTAATAAAAATATTAATTAAAAGTCGAAATAAAAATCCCTTAATGCCATTTTAAACACGTGAATCGCATTTAATGTCATTGAATGTGACATTCACAATCATCCATTATTGGCATTTAATCTTATAGTTTGGCAATAATTTTTTGGTCGGCGGGATAACCTAGAAGTAGGATTTTAGGAGTAGAACCTAGGATTTTCTATATATTTACATATGGTTCCAATGAATTGGTAATTCTTGCATAGTCTTTTTTTTTCTTTTCTTTTTCTTTGTAGTTGCAGGGTTAATCAAATGACTATACTATGTAATTATTAATCCTATTCAGAAAAAAAAAAGTTCATTACTATTTTGCCTATTACTAGTTATTATTGCTGTTGTAATTTTATTAGCCTCAAAACAACAAAATAATTTTTTTTCTGGATAATTTATTATTATTTTTTTACTTTTAAACAGGTCATTGAGAGTGGGATCCTGAAAACAATTTCACCAAATGATAGAAAGATCCAAGAAGCCATGTTTGAAGTCATCACATCCGAAGCCTCCTACTTGAAAAGCCTCAACTTTCTGATTGAGCATTTTGTGCAGTGTCCAGAATTCAGTGGAGAGTATTCTGAAAAGCACATCCTTGATAAGAGAGAGCGGCATGTACTGTTCTCAGACATACAACCTGTTCGAGATGTTAGTGCCAGGTTAGTTTGATGGGAATGGATGTTTATTAAGCATTGGTCAATTTTGTATGCGTTGTTTTTAATGATATGTCTTTAACAAAGACTTTTAAGGGTGCTAGTCACTCAGCTTTTGAATTTCCCTCCATTATGTTAAATTTATGGGCATTTGATGCATTTTTATATTCGAAATATCTCCTCAGAAAATTAATTTTTTTTAATTTTTCTTTCAATGCTCTATTCTTAAATCCCTTTTTTTTAGTTCTCTATATATTTTGAAAATCTTTGCTTAGTTTAATATTTTATGCTTCTAAAACTGACAAACTGGGAGTAAAATTTCAACACTTTATATAAAATTAAGTGTAGCTTTTAGATATATTTTATAAACTAAGAAAAAAAGAAACATCCTTGTAAAAGAGTACACAGAAAAAAAAGGGAGATTTTGAGTATAAAAATGCATTAAATATCCATAGACTTAACATTACAGAGGAGAATCAGGAGCTGAATGACCAGCACCCTTAAATGCTTTAGTAATTAAATAATATGATTTATTGTTTGATTAAATTTGAATAACTAAAATTTCTTATTTTCTTTCATTTATTTTCACTTGAAGGAAAAATCACTGTGAAATGAAATATTTTCTTTAAATATAATAATAAGAAAGATTGAATGAAATCATTACGTATTTGTTACATTATTAAAAAAAGGAATCACTATTTGATTAAAAAATAAAATTTTCATCTTACACTTATAAGCAATCGAAAACTTTGAAAGTTCTCAAAAATTGGGACTGGGTATAAAAGTAAAATACAGTTGTAAAATTGAATTTATAGGCATGCAACTAAAACCTGCTAATTTTTTAAAAACTTTTATGAATTTAAGAAATGTAAATAGGCTTATGAAATTCTCCGGGAAAAAAAAAAAAAAAAAAAAAATTCTCTCTATGTAGACAAAATTCTACATTTTAAGCAACTCTTATGGTGTAAGCTGCATTCCATTATGACATTTCATTATGTTATTAAATTTTCACATATTTTTTGAATTTTAGCTTACTGTTGAATATATGGTCTCAATTTTATATAAGAAATTTGCAGACATGATTGTTAAAGTAATTCAGAATCGAAGTATATGTTTTATTTTCATGTAAATTCCTTGATAATCTCTCATAAGCTATAGTTGATTTTTCTTTTATGGTGGCTGATCCTGGACTTTTGATTCATGAAAATCAGCCTAAATTGCAAAATTTGACAAGATTTCAAGGAAAATCATTGCTTTTATCAAAAAGTTAAAATGCCATTGAGTTTCTTAGTTTCCGTATACTTGCAAATTTTGTGCATTTAAGTTAAGGCTGCTCATCACTCAGTAATGTTAAGTCTATGGGCATTTGATGCAATCATACATTTAAAATATCTCCTCAGGAAATTAAACTTTTTAATGGCTTTTTCTTTGTACTTAAATGATGCCTCTTTTATCCTTAGTTCTCAAAATATTTCTAAAGTATGGACTTAATTTTAAGTGTTTACAGTTCATCAGCTTTTAACACTTCATATAAAATTTAAGCATAGATTTTATAAGTATTTTGAGAAATAAGAAAGGAAGAAACGTATTTTAAGGAGAATGCAAAGAAAAAGCAATTAAAAAGATTAATTTCCTGAGGAGGTATTTTAAATGTACAAATACATCAAATGCCCATAAACTTACCTTTACTGAGAAGAATATGGAAGCTGAATGACTAGCAGCCTTAAGAATGACTTTGTAAATGTAGCCATTTTTGTTAGCATTAAGACAATGAGTATTAAGTTTTAATTTGCATCCAAGTTAATGTTTACTACTTTGCACATTGTATTGTTTCATTAATTATAAAAGCAAGAAAAACACTTACCCTAAAAGAGTCCTCTTTCTGTATTAAAATTAAATGTGTTTTTATATTTTAGTAGGTGATAAAAAATATTGCATTGCTTGAATTAATACACTATAAAAGATGATCTAATATTAAGGAAGATTTTTCAGCTTTATGTAAAATTAAAAAAAAAATTAATATGAGTTTAGCATACTTGTGAATTAATGTGTTTCTGCTTAATTTCATCCATTTGTAATTTAAAACTTTAATATACTTTTTATTTATTGTAGAAGTGAAATATTTATTAATTTCTCTGTTTTTTGCTACCCAGTCTTTTAGCTGATCTTGAAAAAAGGTGGATGAAGTACATTGTTTTGAGTGATATCTGCGATATCTTGTATCATCATGCCAGCAAATATTTTTCTGTGTATGTTAAATACTGTTCAAATCAACTTTATCAAGAAAGGCTGCTCAGAGCACTAAAGTAAGAAATATTAGTTTTATTGTTTTGTGGTTGATATTTTGCTTGCTTTTTGTCATGAAATTTATTTTTAAAATGTATCTAAATTTAGTTATTATTTTTTAAAGCATAACTGTATTGGATTATGACAGTTTTAATGTCCTGAATTTTATTTCTGATAAAAAACAAAATGCAAAGCTTCAAACTAATTTTAGCAACTTTTCATTAGATACTAAAGTTAAAACTGATTTTCTCTATTTAAATAAAGGTTATTTACTGTAACATTAGGGTTTTATATTTTGTCTAATGTTCAACTATTAGTGACTGAATTTAATTTTGATAATGATAAATTTGGTAAAGACTTAAAATTGAATTCTAAGACAGCATTTAATATTTTAATAATTGTTCTTATTAAGCATTGTTATTGTGGAATTGAATGTAAATTTGAATTTATATATATAAGCAGGATTCGCCATAAGTCTGTGCAAACTTAAAAATTTATTATTAAAAAACTAATGTTTGAAAAAAATTTTGGTTTGCACAAATAGGTCGGGAGGATCTTAGATTTTATTTTTTCTTGTACAATAATTTTTTTAAAAAAGTAATTGAAATCAGACACTCACATTAGAGGTCTGCATGGGCTGAAATTTCCATCCTGGGTACGGCCCAACCCATAGAAGAAAGAAAAATTGGCCCAGTCCAGCCCACTCTATATAACAGCTAAAAGTTCTGCCTAAGGCAGAAACAGGAAGAAAGTAAAATTCCTGCCCAATTTAATATCTACAAAACATTGATTTGTATGTGGATTTGATTAAAAATTTATCTCATACAAGGATTTCTGACCAAAAATGCTTAACTTCTTTTATAATGTTCATTTTTATAGAAATGCCACTAGCTATGATATTTTTTTAATGAATCTCTATTTGTTGTATGTAAATGTTTCAGTTATCATTAGTATTGTTAATTCATGTTCTATTGGAGATTTAAAATCTGAAAAATACTATACACTAAATCTTGACAGAAATGCATGGGGGAAAAATACATTGTAGTCAAGTTCCCTTCTTAGCAGGTGTAAATTTATATATTCTTTTTTTTACATATTGGTATAATCATTTTGCATGGATCAACACATTTTTCAGCTCGAAATAGGATTTTGCCATAGGCAGGTTCTTTTTTCACAAGTTTTACAATATTTTAATTTAGCAATATTTTAAGAAAGCCAGGAAATCTACTGTTCTTTAAAAAGAATACATTTTAATTTTTAATTGTAGAATATTGGCAATTTAAAAATGTATGCAATTTTTGGAAAAAAATTTACCAGACCAATTTTTAATGATCTTTGAATTAACCAGTCCACATGGATAAAATGATTTCCTTACAAGCTGGATCAAAACTGTGATTTAAAATTTTGACTGAAAATTAGGAAGAAGGAAACCAGTCAAACCTTAAAATCTCAATACAAAAAAAAAAAAAAAAAAAAAAAAAAAGAAGAAGAAGAAAAGAAGAAGAAGAAGGTTGGTTTTGATCTAATTCTTTAAGAAAAGGTAAGGCCAGAGTCTGATCCAACCCAGTAATAATAGTGACTAGGCCTGGTTCAGCCTAGTAATAATTGTGACTTGGCCTGGTCCAATCCAAGACCTCAGAAAAAAGTAAGGGCGAAGCATAATCTGACCAAGCTCTGGATTTGAGCCAGTCTTAGGAATAGATTGAGCCCGAAAATTGAAGAAGGAAAAAAAAAAGCATCCCCATGGAATTCATAGATTGCACTTATTTTGTTATTTTTTGTTGCCAAAGAAATCATGGGATGTGCATTGAGAGGATTAAGACTCAAATTTATACTCTTCTATCGTATTTTCTGCCATCTTACTTTTTTTTATGCCTGGTTAAGGTTTCAAAATTCACCTCTTTTTGACTCAGATAAAAGAATGCTGGATTTAAAAAATGTTTATTCTTATAATAAAGTATATATTATAGCACCTCTATTTTACAATTACTTCAACCCATTAATCCCAAAGTAACCCTAAGCTTTAAAAAAGTCACTGAAAAATAAGGGATTATTTAAACATAAAGTTGATGTTTCTTATATTTTGTTGCTTGAATAAAACACAAATAAAGTCAAGAAAGGATATAATTTTTTTTTTTTTTTTTTTTTTTTTTGAATGATATACTACAGTTGTTTTAAGATTGCTGTTATCAAGTTTTTTACTTTTTTAACTTTAATGTTTTTTACCTTTATTTATGTTTTTCTTTCCTTCTTCTCCAGAGAAAAACGACCTGAATTTATTGCTGTTTTGAAGAGATTAGAATCAAATCCTGTTTGCCAAGGTTTGGATATGCCTTCCTTCTTAATGTTACCAATGCAGAGGATAACAAGACTGCCTCTTCTCATTGATGCCATATTCCGTCGACTTTCCACTGATTCACCTATTTATGAGAGCTGCAAAATTGCTTTGGCAACTGTGAATAAGGTTTGAGCAGTTAAGCACATAAAGAAAGATAATTTAATTCAGGAAATGTATTAGAGAAAATCCAAATTGAAATTATTCTGATTGTAATATTTGCATTTGTTCTGTTATGTTTGTCCACTTTAAACTTGAAAATTCATTTCTAGGGGATTTATTTTTGTATTATTCTAAAAACTGTTTTTTATTATTATGACAAGACTTTATAAAGGACTTTGGCAAATTATTGCTTGAGTGCTTTTCTTCTATGTAATATTAAAATGTAATCAATTCTTGCTCAGTTGCTTAGCTTTACTGTTCTAAAAATATGAGATATCAATTTACTAACTTAGGCCTTCATCAAGCAGGATCCTTATAAGACTATTCTAATTATTATCTGAATCATCTTTGTCTAATTTTAAAACATTCGTTTTTTCATCGTTGATTATTAGATCAAAGCACACAATTTTGTGGTTGCAGGTCAGCTTTGTCGATCAAAAATTTGAGGCTGGCAACTAGAAGACAGCATATATGAGTACCAGATTATTATCTCAGATAAATAAGTTTCATACTATCATCCAAAAAAATTACATATCTTTGCTCTACACATATATTCCCTTATTTGTTACATATCTGTAGAAAGAGCTTTCATTTTTACCATCTTTTGATCCTGTAATTAATCTTATGTTTATATAAATGCATAAGATTCTATTTCTAATTATGTTAGAGAAAAAGTTTTCTTTGTTTTAGAAATAATTGCTGGTTTAAATTCAGTGCTATTTCCCTCTGAATTTCAATAGTAGAGGTTGTTTATACTGTGAACAGACTTGCTAAGTCTGCTTCCAGCAGGAGACTCCTGATTTTTGCTTGTTTTTCCATACTCCTGATTTTTGGCAAATTTCTCTTGATTTTCTAACTCCTTTTTTCTCATTCTTACATTTAAATATGATAGAAAAACTTGGATGCTTATTTATTCCCTCTGTTTGATTAGTGCTATTTGATATGATAGAAAATCAGATCAAGCCTTTTTAAAAACTTTGACTTTTACTATAGGCATATTGTCAATTTTCCTCCTTAAATTCAAAAATCTGGTATCATTAATTTTAAAACTATAAATCAATTATTTTGTGCAAGTTTTAAATAAATAAGTTAAAATTTTTTACAACCTTCAAATGCACAAATACGTACAATACTGTGACACTGGCATTTTAAAATATTCTTGTGTCCCTTTCCTCAGTGTGATGGGAGAAAAAAAAATGTTTAAAAAATCCCTTCATTATAGCCCTGGCATATAGCCTCGATATTAGCCAGAGATTCAGGACTATGAGTTCTTTGAATTATTTATTTATTTATTTTTTCTTGCTTTGAGGAAGGGGAGCCAAGAATACTTGAAATGGCTATATATGCTTTTTTGTGTCATGGTATTGTCCATACTTGTGCATTTGAAAGTTGTAAAAAGTTTATTTATACCATTACTTTTATTTTTTTATAATGAATAAATATTAATTTTATGTTGCAAATTGTAAATTTTTCTTTTATTTTTGATGGAATAATCACATATCATTTTATTTCTGTTATTAATAATTTCTTTATCAATTATCATTCATAATTTCTGTAATTGTTCAGAAACAAGATTTATGAGAAGTCAAAATCTACTCTCTGTATTTATAAGATGAATTTTAAATTGTTTTAAAATTTATCTCATTTGCTTCATTAGAAGTCTTTATAGGGTCTTTTTTTTTAAGTCTTCAATTTATCAAATATATATAGCTTCAGTATTATTTCAAATAAATTATTTATAATTATTTTATGTTTACATTTAAAAATGAAAAAAAAATTCAAAAGTATCCTGATTATTTTTGAAAAATATTCTGATTTTGCTTTCTTGAACTTGGCAACTCTGCTGTGAATCACTGTTTATATATTTGCCAAAGAAAAAAAAAAAAGGGGGGGGGGTTGTAAATAAAAAAAAAACATGTATACAAAATGATTAAAAACACTTAAGATACTCATCTTTGTATTACATGTATAAAAACAGTTTCTATGCACATTAAAAATACGCTCAACATTTCAGACTAATCTAACAAACATCATCAGTGGTTGACCTCAGGGTAGCTTATGTTATACACATCACAGTATCTGTCACAAACATCAAGCAGAAACATGTCTGTAAAAGATCACAAAACTTAAAAAACAATATTGCATTGGATATGGCACTATTTTTTGGTGACTATAATACTGTTATCAAAGTTAGGAGAGAAAAACTGAGCCTAATATTACAAATGTATTTCTTTCTAATTATTTAATCAAACATTTGAAAGATCCTGTATTAATTTTGTGTCATTCAGGTGTTTATTAAATCCCTATGCAACTTAATACTGGTTTCTTAATTTCACATATTGGCATGGCAAAATGATGGCTTTTTGAAAGAATTAAAGAACATATAAAAGGGATTTAAAATTGTATAGACAATCTACAGCTCTTTCTAGATTAGCGCTTCAAGGCAATATTAAGGCAGTTCCTTTCAAAGATGTAAAATTTTTTTCTAGATATTCCAATCCTCTTAAGGCTCTTATAAAAGAATCTATTTAAATTAATCTGAGGAAAGGCGAACTTTGTGATGACAATATCTCATTTTAAGTTTCTAATGTTTGGTTAAATGTTTTGAAAGAAATGCATTTTTAAAATTAGATTAAGTTGCTCTCCTAATTTTGATAATAGTGTTATAGTCTACCAATAGATCATGCCATGTCCAATACAATATTGTGTTTTACATTTTATGATCTTTTACAGAAATGTTCTGAGCTTGATGTTTGTGACTGATAAGTTCCACTGAGGTCAACCATCTAATGATGGCTTGTTATATTAAATCAGAAACATTGAGTGTATTTTTAATGTATGTTTAAAATTGTTTTTATGCATGTATTACAGTGATGGATATTTTAAGTGTTTTTAATCATTAAATTTGACAGTGTAAGAGCAAGTTTTTATTGTTAATCTGTACAAAAATCACAAAAATACAAACCTTTTTGTAATAACTAACAATAGCAAAAATCAGAGGAAAATTGAAATATTACATGAAAATAAAATACAAGATGCATGTAAAACTAAACTTTTTATTCCAGATTTAATGTATAATTAGTACTACTATTAATATTCATTCAACATGTACAAAATATTTTGTTATTATGTTATAGGACTTTTTTGGAAAGCACACACACAAAAAAAGTTCATTGTGCACAGTTAAAAGTGCCACTTTAACATTATCATTAAATCACTGCTAATGAGGTGTCAAAACTTGTTGAAAACTTGACAGTGGTTTTTCAGCGCAATTATCCTCGTCTACGCTGCTAATTTCTTCATTTGGAATCATTTCATTGATTGTCAGAAGAGAACATGTTGCAAGTTCCAAAAAGTATTCTACAAATTCTTAAAATGCAGTAACATCACTTAAGAAGATTTATCTGGTGGAAAAAAAAAAAAAAAAAAAAAAAAAAAAAAAAACAGAATCCTATATTATCCCATAAAAAATATTTATTCTTCTACTTCATTCAAATTTGAAAATTTTATTTCAAATTAATCATAATATTTTATTTCAGCATGTAGAGGGGAAAGTTCATTATCTCTCTGTAAGTTTAAAACATTTTAAAGATAATTATGAGTTTTTAAAATTTGTGTTAAAGTTTCAAAAAAATTCTGGAAAACATAAATTATTTAGTTATAAATTATTTGTTTGTAACTTTGTATGGATAAAGAATCTTCCTACAAGCATGCTGAAAAAATTACATCTATAAATAAATTAAGTGTTTAGTTTGTCCAAATAAATAAATAAATAAATTTACTATGTTGTCCTGTTCACAAACATTCAAAAATTTTATTGGTTTATTATCTTTGCATGTTCCAGAAATTCAGAAACAAAATGATTGCAAACCCAGTGTTGCCAAATTTTGCTTAAAGAAAAACAGAAGATTTCTATTCACATGCATTTTTTTTCCACATGCTACTGAACTATACAAATAATGCCTCCTTTTAAAATTTTTTATTTAAAATATAGCATTAATTAATTGTTATTTCCCAAATGTTTTTTTATTACATTATTTAAATACCAATATTTAATTAATTTCCAGCCACATTTTTGTAGTAAAAATATCAAAAAGAAATTTTTGAAGTAAATTAGAAAAATAAATTAATAAAAATTCTTCAAATAACAAAAGTCAGGATTTCTATTCACATGCATTTTTTTCCCACATGCTACTGTACTGTACAAATAATGCCTCCTTTTAAAATTTTTTATTTAAAATATAGCATTAATTAATTGTTATTTCCCAAATGTTTTTTTATTACATTATTTAAATACCAGTATTTAATTAATTTCCAGCCACATTTTTGTAGTAAAAATATCAAAAAGAATTTTTTGAAGTAAATTAGAAAAATAAATTAATAAAAATTCTTCAAATAACAAAAGTCAGGCATGCTTTCTAAGAAATCGTCACATGGAAAAGGTTCTTCCTGTAAATTAGATACTTTCAATTTAACTTTTCCTGAAAGATAAAGTGTACACTATACAATATCTCTGCAAAAAATGACGGAGTGTATCCATATATCCATTTATTAGTGCCAATACAACATACATAACGTTGGAAGTACTACTATGTTTGGATACAGCCCATCATCTTTTTGCTTCCTTTTGGGATCAATGGATTTTGAGCTTATTCTGTTGACAATAATTTTCAAAATTTCCAAGCTATGTTTTTTAGATTTTCACAAAAGTTGCTTTATACATTTATCTAACACATTATGTAAGTTATATTTTGATTTCTTTCACACATGCACAGTGAAAAATTATTTAGTAAACCTGCTCATTATTCATACAGTTTTTATTTTTAAATTCTGATTACAAGATATTGTGTACATTGTTGTTTGTCATATTTTTTGAAAAGAACATTTTTATGTTAAGAATTCTGTAAACTATAAATAAAAAACTTGGCAAAATTTGGGGTTGTTTTTATGAAAACTTTCCTTTTTGTACAAGTAACACTTGCTATCCTTATAAAAATGAACACAGTTTATAATACAATAAACTATTTAATCATAATTTATATTTGAACGTTTTTGCTATATTAGTTTTGACAGGGTTATCCAAAAGATTCATTCTTTATTGATAGTCCCCTATAAGGTTTCAGAAAAAAAAAAAAAAAAAAAAAAAAATCACGGAAATATATGACTTGTGCTATTTTGTTTACACACTTGGAATTTCAGTGTAGTTCCTCATGTATTTTTTAGATATTTAACAAACTATCAAAAACCTCATGACCTGTCACCTTTGGCCAAATAGTGTACATGTCTGAAGTGTACAACAAGATCTTTACTGTAGAATAGAGTATGCATAGCATTCATCATTGATTTACAGACACATAATATTTCTGTTATATTATGATCACTGGGGAAAAATCAGTTGTGTGTTTTTCGTGTTACACTATTTCAAACCTATAGAAAATAATTTATATCACTGAGGTATGCTGAAAAATGCTTACTATAGAATAAGGTGTGCTTAGTATTTATCATTATATCATCTGTATACAAAGAGACAGAAAATAATTTAATACACTGTGTATGAACAATAATTGCTGGAAGTGTTTTCTTTTGTGGTATGCTATTAAATATTTAACATTTTTTAAAGATACCTTACTTAGTGTGTATAAATTCTAATGATTATATACAAGGCTGCACAAAACATCTAAAATACATTTTCATTTTATGATGAAAATTGATGAAGTGGTTCTATGTGTTTCCTAACTGAGCTAAAATTTAGCATACTATGTATTATATAATAAATCTATAGATCATATACAGAGTTGCACAAAGACTTCAGATGTACTCTGACTGTTGATTGTAATTGCTTAAATTATGATTTGAAATGTGTTATGCATTTTACAAATTGCTGATTTAGACATTTTTTCTTTTTTAAACTGAAAAGTTTTAACATAGTATTGAAAATGTATCAGCAAGTGTTTCATAATCAATGCTTTATTTTATGCTCTTGTTTAGAAATTCTATTCATTCCTCGAAAAATCTTGATTCCCCAAATCCTTTCTTTTTGAACTGTCTTTGTTTGGAAGTTAGTTTTAAAGTATTCAACCATCTTTTTTTCATTTTAAACAGTCGAGATTTATAATTATGTATCATGTTTATTTTTCTTTATTAATACTTTGTATGCAGCCTATTTTTCTGTTAAATATTTAACATATTTTTTTTTTTTTTTTTCTAATAACAGATTGTAGCTGAATGTAATGAAGGAGCGTGCAAAATGCAAAGGATGGAAGAAATGCTTCTTATTAGCCAACAGATAGATTTCAAAGCTTGCAAGGTAGATAAGAAATTTATTACATCAAATTTTTGTATGAATAGTTTGATTTTTTATAAAGTTTTCTTTCTTCTTTTTTTTTTTTTTTTTTTTTTTTTTTTTTTTGTAGGATATTTTAAAGTAAATTTTTTAACTCATCTTGCAAAAAAAAATTTATGAAAAAAAAAAAAAAAAAAAAAAAAAAAGGGAGAAATTAATTTTTATGGTAGCTTTTTTTCTTAAAATTGGTATTAAAGTAGAAGACTGTTATAACATAAACTTAAAAATGCAAGGTTTTGTGTAGAATCTTGCATTATATAGATCATTTCATACATCTGTAAAACTTGTAAACATGACCTTTGCACAAGAAAAACCTTTATGATAGTTTTCATGGAGGTATGTTGCAAATTTACATTAAGGGGAAAAAAAAAGAGTTGAAGCAGTAAAAAGTTTTAAAATTTACATTTTATAACTTCTATATATTTAAAAAATACTTATTAAAGAAAAATCTGCATGATAAAAAATTGTTTTTTATTCATAAATACAAATTATAACTAACAAATATAAGAATATCCTCTTGGCTTCTTGGTATATGCTGTGTTTTGTTTTCTAACCAGTCGGCCTGAAGAAGATCTTTTGATATTAAACTTTTTTCTCATATTTTGTTTGTTTTATTTTATTTGGTATGATCTATGATTCCTGCGGCACCTAAAAATTTCACATTACTATTTGAATGTTTGATACGGTACACATCAACTATCTTTTTCATCTTTTATTTATTACATTTTCATTGATATTGTATTGACTAAGCAGGGTTTTAAAAGGTAGGGAGGGGGAGGGAATAAGAGTAATGATTAAAGACGTTAATATGATGCATATCTTATTTTATATTGCAATCCTATATATTTAGGCTCCTTGCACAATGATGAAATTGCATATAACCCATGTGAATGTATGGAATTAGATATATTTATTTATATATTTCCATGATTTGTTCATAATTTTTATTATACTTCTTATTGAAGCTCAAAGCTATATTATTGCTACAAAATTTGAAGAAGAGAACACATCTATACTAATAAAAGAACAAAACGCTCTGTCTGTGTGTCTGCGATGGCTAGAAAAATCTACGATATGTACGACGCTCAAAATTTTTATGTGAGTAGCCCAATATCTCTCCTGATGCACCTGAAGCTCAGAATTTTAATTTTTTGATTAGTTTCATAGATATTAATTATGAAGCGGAACTCACTCTCTTCAAAAAGTCATTTTTTTAATGTTCGGCGAAAGAAGACGTTTGCACATGCGCAGAAACCTTTTTATGCACCTTGACGAAGGAAGAAGCATTTATCAGCGTTTATTTCAGTTTTTGGATCATTTTGTTTAAATCCAAATCAACCAAACTACTCGACGCAGTTGAACTTTAGAGATCTATTTTGAAAGATCATATTTTTAAGTCTTAAATGCAATAATCGATTTGAAAAAATGTTGCAGTTAACCCTTTGAAAACAAATATTCAAAAATGGTCGTTTTCTCAAATTATTTTTCTCTTTTTTGTCAATGCCCCTCCAGGGCGTAATTTTTAAGATATAAACAAACCAAAAAAAAGATATTAAAGTTGAAACTGTCTTCTAACCAATGGTGCAATTGGTTTTAAAATATTTGGATTTTAACCCTTTCAAATACACTGGCAAAAGAAAGTCATTTTGCAACTTGCAGAGAGGGTATTTTTTCTATGCTAAAATTATCTTAACAAACATATTTCAACTCAATCTTTTAAAATCTTCTCAATAGAACAAATTTATATTCCCTACAGAAAATTCGAAACGTTCAGACCGATAGAAATATTTTTTACAAAATAAAATGTGCGAAAAATTTGATGAAATCAATAAAAAGAGATCGTTTTCATTGCGATTTTGCCTTAGCAAAGCGCAATCCTGTAGGTACCGGCAAACAAAAAAACACATTCTTAAAGCTTAAAAACATTCTTATAATCTATGATGATATCGGTTTTTAAAATATAAGATTTAACCCTTACAAATACACCGGCAAAAGGAGGTCACTTTGCAACTCATGGATAGAATATTTTTTCTACGCTAAAAGTATCTAAGCGTACATTCTTCAGCACAATCTTTTAAAAGCATCTCAATAGACCAAATTTACATCCTTCTAAAAAAATTAAAACATACAGACGAGTAGAAATATTTTTTACAAAATAAAAAGTGTGAAAAATTTGACAAAATCGATAAAAACCAGATCCTTTCATTGTGGTTTTGCCTTTGCATGGTGCAATTGTATACGTCCTGAAAAACTGAAAATATTTTCTTAAAGCTAAAACACTTTTATAATCTATGGTGCAATTTGTTTAAATAAAATATGAGATTTGATCCGTTCAAAGACACCCCAAACACGAATCACATCCCGGCTCATGGAGAATACATTTTTCCTATGCTAAAAGTAACTAAATGTCTGTATTTTAGCACAATCTTTTTAGAGGCAATCAATAAACCAAATTTACATTACTTACACAAATTTGTTAACTTTCATATGGATAAAATTATTTTTTTACTTAATAAAATATGTGAAACTTTTTGTGAATTCAGTAAAAACTGATTGTTCTGTTGCAGTTTCATTCACTTTCGATAAGCATAGTTTCCAAAAAATCAAATTACATAGAGAATAAAATACCAAACAGCATGTTCTTTAAATTCAATAGCTTTTCACGATTTTTCCATTTAAAAATATAAATTTTGACAAAATGGACTTAAAGATATAAAATCATAAAAAATTGAGTTGAATTTAAGGGTCATTTAGAAAACAAATAACACATTTAAAAAATTAATAACATCACGGACCTGGGCAACGCCGGGCAGGACAGCTAGTTAAAAATATTATTACAAAGCGTATCTTTTATAACACATTTTTTCAAAGTGACCTACACTGGTAGGACTAATACGTTGAATATGCTAAAAAATGAATGTTAAATAAATGGAACAATTTATTGTTATTGCCTTGCACAATGAAAAATCAGTATGCTTATGTGTACATGTAAAAAGTATCTATGATATAAGAACAAAAAATGAACATTTTTTAAGCTCAAAAAGTAAAAATTCAATATTTTTGAGATTTTAATGTCATTGTTCCACCAATGTAAATGGAATTTTTAAAAATATAGTAGACTCCTTCAAATCTGCAAATGTCTAAAATCTAAGCGTCATTGCGATGACAATGAAACTTTCAATTCAGATGAAGGAACAAAATTGCAGACTTTTTTATATTTATATAATTCCATATGTATTTTAATTTATAATTCTTGTTAATGTGACTGAAAGCATGCTTTTTTATAATAAAAGTGTAAATTTATTTTTGAAAACTTAAAAATATTGCTGTTATCAGTGGTAATCGGAAACTTTTAAAAAATATATTCATGTACTAATCAAGCTATTTTGGTTATTTATGTTTGGCTTAACTTAACAAATAACTTCTTTATTTTATGATTCTGAAGTGAATTAGTAGGGTTAGGTAAGTTCCATTGAATAGTTCAAGAAAAACGTATCTCATCTTTATTATGCATATTTCATTATACATTATTAATTATTTACTTTTAATTATTTATTTTTAAAATTATCTTATTTTTTACTACTTTAGTTTGTTACTCATTATTTAATATTTTACTATATTGTAAGCATTCATTGTAATTTTGATTTCATTGTTACATTCATGTTACTGTAAATAAATGTAAACAGAGCATTGAGCAGAAATCTACAAAATTCTTGAATTTATACAAGATAGGCAGATTAGAAGGAATCTACTGTGTTGCATTATTCATTGCTCTAGCATGAATCTTAACAAAAAATGATCACTGCTTTTTCTGACTTTCTTTTTCTACGAAAAATTTCAAAGTATTTTTGCCACCTGAATCTTTTGTAATCATCACTTATAATCCTCAATGCACTAATTGTTTGGGAGAAGTTTTTTAGCCCAACTGAATTTGGCAAGAACAATAAATATGTTAAAGAAAACCTAGTACCTTTTTAAAATATATATATGTTACCGTTAAAGTGTATAATTCAGTTATTTCATAAAATACCTAGTTATTTCATGAAATAACTAACCCAGCACGTTAAAGTGTGTAAAATTATTAGATTCTACAATTTAACTACTTATTTTATAGAATAATGATTGTCTAACTGTTAAAGTATTAAAGACGACACACGAAAGCCATTTGAACCAATTAAAGCTGGTTTTAGGCATAGTTTTGAATATTTTTGCAATTAAATTTTATATTTACAACGTGTGTGAAAAAACTGCTTTTAATTATTATGAAACAAATCTGATCATTAAACCAGGTGTCATTCAATCACTTCAGATTTTGCCAACTGAAGTATTTTGTGCACAATAAGGTTAAATAAGCTTTTCACGATCCTTTTATGAGACCCTTTTGTTGCCGTACTGCATTCTTTTATTTTGTATTACTGTTAAACTGATATAAAAGTATTATATTATGTATCCAGTTTTTATATATTATTTATAAAATGATCTACATTAGGGATGCACAACCTGTGGCCCGCAGGCCAAAAGTGGCCCAACAAGGGTTAACGTGTGGCCCGCGAGCTTCTATGATTCACAACTGGAAAAAATTGCAATTTTTGTGTAAAGTCGCTAAAAAAAAAGTAGATTTTGTCAAATGTTTGCGAGAAAAATTTAAATTTCATCAGTCACTAAAGAATAGCAAATTTCGTAGTTTGGGCACGGAAAAATCGCGAATTTCATCGATCACGTGCGTAAAAACTGCGAATTTTGTCGATGTGGCACGGGAAAATTGCAAATCTCGTTCATCAGGTATGGAAAAATTGCAAATTTTGCCGATGAAGCTCGGAAAAAAAATAGCAAATTTCGCCGATCAGGGAAGAAAAAATCGTAAACTTCCTTTATAAGGAACGGTAAAACTGCGAATTTTTCGATGGTGTGCAGAAAAAAATTGCGAATTCCACTTGTCGCGTAAAAAAATGAAGATTTCGTCAAAGTTATTTAAAAATCACGAATTTCAACAATTAAAGGTCGAAAAATCACAAATTTAGTCGATCTGAAATAGAAGAATCGTGAATTTTATCATTCATGCCAGGAAAAATCGGGAATTTTATCTATCAGCTTTGTAAAAATTGCGAATGTTATCCATCGGCCTCATAAAAATCGCGAATTTTGCCGATCAGCTTTGTAAAAGTCACTAATTTTATTGATCAGGTGCGGAAAAATGTGAATTTTGTCGATCGGCTTCTTCAAAATTGTAAATTTGGTCGATCATGCGAAGAAAAATCACGAATTTAATCAATCATGGGAAGAAAAATCACGAATTTCGTCGATCAGCTTTGTAAAAGTCTCGTATTTTGTCGATTAAATTCGTTAAATTCGCGAAGTCGTTGATCGGCCTCGTAAAAATCACGAATTTTGCCGATCGGCTTTGTAAAATCCGCTAAATTTTATTGATTAGGCGCAGAAAAGTATGTGAATTTTGTCAAAAGGCTTCGTCAAAATCGCAAATTTTGGTCATGTTAAGAAAAATTGCAAATTTCATTCATCCTGCGAAGATAAATCGCACATTCCGTCGAGCCTGCAAAGAAAAATCGCATGTTTCTTCGATCCTGCAAAGAAAAATCGCGCATTTCATCGATACTGCGAAGAAAAATCGTGCATTTCTACGATCATGCAAAGAAAAATCGCGAATTTCGACGATCGGCTTCTTTTAAATCATGAATTTCATCTATCAGCTTTGTAAAAGTCGCGCATTTCGTTGATTGGACTTCGTAAAATCGCAAATGTTGTCGATCAGCCTCATAAAGATCACGAATTTCGCCAATCGGTATTCTAACACTCGCAAACTTTATTCATCACGCACAGAAAAATTGTGAAATTTTTCGATCTGTTTCATAAAAATTGCGAATTTTGTCGATCATGCAAAGAAAAATTGCGAATTTCATCGATCGGTTTCGTAAACATCGTGAATTTTGCAGATTCGCATTATAAAACTCTTGAAATTTGCCGATGGGCTATGTAAAAATCGCGAATTTTGTCAATGGACTTCGTAAAAATCACGATTTTTGCCGATCTGCTTTGTAAAAATTGCGAATTTTGCCGATCATGCGCAGAAAAATCGCAGATTTCATCGATTCGCTTTGTAAAAGTTGCACATTTTGTCGATTGTTCTTAAAAATCGCTAATCTTATTGATCAGGCACGGAAATATTGTGAATTTTCTCGATCATCTTTGTAAATATCGAAAATTTTGCTGATAATGCGAAGAAAAATCGCTCATTATATAATTCAGCTTCATAAAAATCGCTCATTTTATCGATCAGCTTCTTAAACAACATGTATTTCGTGGACCAGCTTCGTAAAATCGTGCATTATGTTACTCAGCTTCGTAAAAATCACGAATTTTGTCAATTCGTTTAGTAAAAATCACGAATTTCGTCGATCGGCTTAGTAAAAATCGCAAATTTCTTCTATCGACTTCGTGAAAATAGCAAATTGTGTTGATTAGGCAAGAGAAAATTAATTTTTTTGATCAGCGAAGGAAAAATCAAACTTTATAGATCATATGAGAAAAAATTGCGAATTTCGTAAATCAACTATTTAAAAATCACGACTTTTGTTGATCTGTTTTTTTAAATCACAAATTCGTCGATGGGATTTTTAAAAATCACAAATTTCGTTGATCAGTTTCATTAAAAATCGTGAATTTCTTCCGATTGGTTTCGTAAGAATTGCAAACTTTGTTAATCAAACATAGAAAGATCGTGAATTTTGTCAAGCAATTTGGTAAGAATTGCAAATTTTGTTGATCAGGTATAGAAAAATCGTGAATTTTGTCGATCATTTTATAAAAAGGGCAAATTTTGTTGATCGAGCGGAGAAAATCGGAATTTCATTGATCAGGCACTTGAAAATCTTGTTGATTAGCTCCTTCTTTCTTCTTCATGCATAAAGTTCACATTTTTTTTCCAGCACCATCCACTTATGTCTGTTTTCTAGCACTTTTAATAAAACAAATTTTACTCTCATGAGAAAAGTCCAGGAATATTATAATACATAACAAAATAATCGTTGCTATAATTGTTATACATACAAACATAAAAATTGCTGATATATCCTTACTAACTGAATTGGATATTTTGACTGGATAAGCAATCTCAAAGAGGTAACCCACTCCCCTTTGTAACCATATTTTTTATTCGATTACAGGCCACAGATCACCTCCTCGAAATCGAATTCTCTCCATGTTATTGATGTGGCCCTTGACCACCCAGACATATTTGTAAGTGGCCCTTCTCTTCAAAAGGTTGTGCACCCCTAATCTACATGATATGAAATACATTTTTCGAATGACTTTAACTATTTATCATCAGTTAATTTAAATGTATAAAGGGATTTATTTTAGTGTCAAATTGTTTATTTTATACTTTAACGATTAGGCAATCGTTATTCTATAAAATAACTGGTTAAATCATAGAATTCAGTAATTTTACACACTTTAATGGACTTGGATAGTTATTTCATGAAATAACTAGGTATTTTATGAAATAACTGAATTATACACTTTAACGGTAACATATATAAAATATTTGAAATAATTGCGCTATAATAATTCAGTTTTTCAATTTCAGATTTACTTTTCAAATTTAAAGTACAGTAGAATACTGCTAATCTACAAACCTGTAATTCACAAACATCTGTAAGAGTGAATATAAACAAATAATTTAAATTCTTAAAAAATACTTTATTAATGTTGACAAATTTTTTGTTTCCCCCCAGCTTGTATTAATCAACAGTTAAACTTATTTTCTTGCAATTCAAAATGATAATATGCATAAAAAAGTATATTTACTAAGAATTTCCTTAATACAAATATATATTTAAAAAAAATAAAGATGGTTATTTAGATAGTATATATTTCATTTCTCATTTAGAAATAATTACAACAGTTTATATAAAAACGGAGTAATAAATTCTTTAATGTTAATAAATATAAATAAATTCATATTTAATATTTATACATGCATTAGCAATATTTCATAAAAGATAAGTTTTTAAAAACAAGATTTTTTGGTTTAGCAGCTATTTATAGCTATTGTAACAAAATTTATCAGTTTCATGAAATATGTATTAAAATTTTCTGCTTGAATAATGATTAAAAAAAAAATATTGTCAAGACACTATTGTCAATAACATCAAAACTTAAAAAAATTAAAATAAATAAAGATTAAAAATGTTACATTAGACTTCAAGATACATTACAGAAATATAAACATGTTTTATTACAAAAAAATTTTGATGGTATACTTTAAAAATATAAAAACAATAAATTATTTTAAAAATAATTTTTACATAATTCATGAGTTTAACCGAGTAGTTTCTTTGTTTTTTAGCATTAACAATCTAAATTTTCCCAAAATATGATTGAAAAAAGTGTGCACACAACATAATCTGCAAAAAGCTTGGAAAAAAGCTGTGTTGATTAGTGTTCCTCTACTGTATTTCAGAGAGTCTTCAACAAATTGATATAATTTATATTTTCACAAACTTATTAATAGTATCTTGACATTATTTTGTTTTTGTCTTATCATCATCTTATTATATTTCAACAGAAAATTGCGATACATATTGTATTAAACTTCTAAATTTTGTTATAAGGTTATTGGTTTGTTATAAGGATTTTAATTTATTTATCTAAAACAGCATTTCTAATCTTTATTTGTTTCCATTTTTTAGGGCTTGGGATTATTGTCTGCTTCTCGATATCTTGTAAAGAAAGGTGAACTTGTGCAGCTCCTGATGGATAATTCTAGTCGCAGAACCTTTGGGCGAAGTAGCCGCTGGTGTAAAATTCAACTGTACCTTTTCCTTTTCACCGATTTGTTAGTTGTGACGAGGAAAAAAAGGTAAGCAGTCTATCATACTTTTGTTTTGACATATATATATATTTTAGCATGGAAAAAATTAGCATTATTATTTTTTGTATTTGGGTTTTTATGTTAAAGAAACATTCTAGTTTTTTTCTCGTGAATGTATGTTCTAACTAGTTTGGTAACCTCATGGGTGTGATGCACATATTTTACTTGTAATTTTGCTTTAAAACATTTCAAAAGTTAATATTTTTTTCCTTTAAATTTAATTATAACAAACCCATTTTTATTTTAATAGTGACTATTATTATTGCAAGCCTTTTTCCTAATTTAAATAAATAAAACCAAAAATAATAGACTTTCTTAAAATGTTGTTTTTTTCTCTCTATCATTTCTAAAATAATAATTAAATATATATATATCTTTTTTTTTTTCATTTTTCTGATAGTCACTATATGTGTCAGTCATTTCATATCCTTTTATAAAGCATTTAAGTTTATGCAATAACACAGATTTTTTTTTGTCTCTCCCATATGTTTGTAATAATGCCATGCACCAGCGATAATTGAATTAGGTCTGATCATACTCAATTGAAAATTTCACATTACTTTTTCTCAAGCAATAATTTTATTCATGCATTGATCACTTTGGGTTGGGAATCTATTTTTATGCCAATGCAGTTGTCTTGGTGATATTGTCTTCTCAGAATATGTTCATTACTGTAGTTGTTCCAGTTGCAAGATTCTCAGCCAACAAAAATTTATTTGCTGTTCATTTTTTGATAATTATGCTCTTGCACCATCCCATGTGTCATTTTTATTTCTCCATTCATTTTAAATAAAAGCATAATCAAAGTTTAAATGCAATTTGTTCTACCTCCCCCCCCCCCCCTCGGAAAAAAAAGAATGTTTTTTGGATCTGGGATCTTTTAATTATACCTATGTTGTTTTTTTTAGATGGCCAAGCATCACCAAGGATAAATTAAACTCACTTAATTGAAAGAAACCTGTAATGTTCCTTTTCCCATTTTACCAGTGCTAATTCTTACAGCTATATTTGTCAATATATCTTAGTGTTGTTACAAATGTGATTTTTTAGCCATCCGACCATTTTCATTTTTTAATACATTATTTGTCACAGTTTTCTGCATTGTACCATCATTGTTTATCTGTTTTTATACTTTGCGTAATTTCAATTGGCTTCTCAATAACATCCCCATTTCATTCCTTTGTTGTTATGAAAGATGAACACAGGAATCCTTTGTCTTGTTTTTTCCACTATTACATTCGAACAAAGGATGAAACTTTGTACTGATCTAAGTAGGGTGGTAAAAAAAATGGCCAGGCAGTAGTTACTGACCTAATATAGACAAAAAATCTGATCTAGAGAAACCAATTAAACTTACACAGTGTAAAGTTCTGGGTGTCCTGTGCCGCAAGTAACAACAATGAGCATGTCATTACATTTGTGCAAAACTGCATTTAATCATACTATTTGAGATAAATTATGTTTAAAGGTTTACTGTACATGCTCAACAAGGAAATAAACAAGTATTTTATAAATTTTTGTGCTATGAATGCAATCCAGACTACTGTACTGTACAATGTAACAAATGTCTTTTCTCTGTTGAACTTTAAAATTTCTGATATTCTTAAATTTTTTTTATTTCAGTGATGATAACTATTCAGTGGTAGATTATTGTCCTCGTAATATGTTACAAGTAATGCCTGTTGATGAAAACACTCCACCTTTACCCATGCGCTTGCCTTCAAGCTACAGAAATGTTTTCCAGCTTATAATGCTAAATAACAGAGATGGGAAAACTATAGAAATGCTCTTAAGCTGTTTACTTGAGTAAGTGTGACTACTAAGTTCAGTATATTTATTATAGTAATAGCTACACTAATGTGTTATAGTAATTTTTTTAAATTGATTTATTAGATTTTTTTCATAATGTAATAATTGTTTTGTGTGACAGAATGAAACAAATTTTTCTTTTTGCTAACAGAATGTTTACACTGCATGATTTTTTCTGTTTTTATGAAAAAAAAAAAAATATTTGAAATCTATTTGTCAGTAATTAGAAAAATAGTAAATAAATAAATAAACAAATAGACAAATAAATGTCAAATTTTCAGGAAAAATTTTGTATTTTATGTCATGTGCCCTGTATACACAATTAGGGTTTTTAAATACTGTATTGCTCTATTTTTCAATTAAATGGGCTTAAATTAGTTAATTTTATCTGCTTAACACTCTGCGACTTTCTTTACATTAATATTTTTAAGTATTCAGTAAAAATAATAAAAATAAATTTTGCCTTAATAATTTGATCGAAGATTTTTTTTTTTTTTTTTTTTTATGTACTAAACTTTATACAAAACTAGATGGAAAAACTGAATTATTTTAGTTTCAGAAAAATTGAACTAGTGGTTAGGATTCCATTTTTTATTATATTACCCTTGCATTGAGGAAAGGGATAAAAAAATCCTTGAAATGGCCATATGCAATTTTTAATTTTATGATGATGTGCATATTTCCGTGCTTTGAATATTGTAAAATTTGTAGCTTGTGTATTTTAAACTCGCACAAAGTAATTGCTTTATAGATAAAAGGTTATCTTTATTTAGAATTTTCTTTTGTGTTTGTAAAATTATACTTTTTGTGCCCTTACTTTTTGATATTTTTCTTTATTTTTCCTGGATGCATTTATTGTTGATACATTGCTGTGTGTTATTTTGTGTAAGATGTGGATTATCCCACAATTCAGGGTTTTTTCAATGTTTAAAAAATTGTGTACGTTATAAAAGAAAGTTTTTATTATGATAAAGAATAATATCATTGTTATTACAACCACTGATTTCAGGAGTTGTAATCCAGTATTTAATGAATAATGTATGTACAGTAAAACCTCCGAAGAGCGGTCCGCGATGGGACTGTGTAAAAGTGGCCAGTTCTTAGAAGTGACCAGTGTACGGAGGTTTTGCTTCAACTTATTAAAAAAAATCAAAGATTTATTATTACAAATTATATTATTAGAAAAACATTTAATACAATAAAATACTTCAAAAAATGTATAATTTTTTAATTACTTTTCACATTAAAGAAATCTGTTAGTCTCATTTGTTTTGTACATTTCGAACTTAATTTTTTTTCAATCGATAAGATAATATCTGTGGTTTTATTGTACAAATCTTCGTCGTTCATATTTAAAGCAAAAAATTGAATATCTCGAACATTTGCGAGGACTTCTTCATAAGACTTTATTTTAGTCTCTTTTTCTTTTTCAATTTCCACTTCGTCCTCACTTAAAGTTTCAGTGTCCTCTTTTTTCATCAAATCCTGAACCATTTCCGGTATGCTTTCGTAAGTGGCTGATACGGGCAAATGATTATCAATAGAAATAAATTCATCTGGCGTTAAGTCGGTAATTTGTGCTGCTTTAAATAATGCATCTAATTCACTATCTATAAGATCGTTACTTGATTGTTTTTCAGAGATGTTACAGACATTTGAAAGTTTCTGAAAGGCAAATTAAACCTCATAAATTTTGAAATTTCAAAATTTTATATCTTTTTTATTAAAGATCAAAAGTCAAAGAAATAAAATGAATGAAAAACAGAGACTTAACACCTGTGTACTCTATCCCTGTTCAATTCCTTTACTGATCTTGATATCCAATTAACAGCATGTTAAACATTTAATGGTTTGGAGAGAGCAGTCAGTGATGGAGCTTCTGTCATTTCTAAGATGAGTTTCCTCATCAACATTTTTCTGTATCCTACTTTAAACGCTTGTATGATTCCCAGATCTAGTGGCTGGCACGTCGGAGTTGTATTAGGTGGGAAAAAAGATATTGTTATTAATACTAAATTTTTTGTCTCTTGGGTGGCAGGCAGCTTTGTCCATAAACAGCAGAATTTTTCGCTTCTGTCTCTTCATCTTTTCGTTGAACATTGTCAACCAACTTAGCATAATTTCTTGGGTCATCCAAGACTTGCGATTGTTTTGCCAAATTACAGGAAGTTTCTTTATGTCTAAATTTCTGAAACAATGTGGCTTAGCTGACTTTCCAATAACAACTGGTTTTTCGAAATCACCTTCCATATTGCAGCATAATAATACTGTTAATCTTTCTTTAGAGTGTTTACCGCCTTTACAAGAATCATTTTTGAAACACAGAGTCTTAAGGGGAACAGCCCGGAAAAAAAGACCTGTTTTGTCACAGTTAAACACGTCTTTTGCTTCATATTCTCTCAGAAGACAGTCTAAAGATTTTTTCCAGGATTCAGCGATATCTGTAGGACAATCAGCAGATTCACCACAAAAAGTCCGGAAAACGATATTATTTCTCAAGCAAAATTTTTCTAACCAACTGTTAGAAGCTTTGAAATCATTAATACTAAGTTCTTTAGCAATTTTCAACGTGCTTTCTTGCAATATGGGCCCTGAAATCGGTAAATTTTTAGATCTGCAATTTCTAAACCATTCTAATAGCATTTCATTAATTACTTCATTCCCAGTTTTGCGACTTTTAACCTTGTTTTCTAGGTTTTCACCTCTAAGATGTTTCTCAAGATGCACTTCTTTATTGTTTAAAATTTCATTTATTTGCGTTCTTCCGCATCCATATTTTTCTGCTAATTTCTGTGCACTAATGCCTTTCTTACTATCATCAATAACTTTCAGTTTTTCACTGAGGGATAAAAATTTCTTTTTATGAATTTTACTCATGTTCGACAGAAAACTAGAGATAAATGGCTGGCAAAGGGAGAAATTGTTACCACTTTTTTTCTCTACGTAGACAGGGAGGAACCACATGGAAAAGATAGGGGGTGAAGGCATTAACATGACCGTATCAAACAAAGGTTTTGAAAGGTTAAAAAAAAAAAAAAAAAAAAAAAAAAAAAAAACAAGATGCATTTTCAATGACAATTTCAAAATTATTGCCAGTTGTGGAAAAAAAAGAAATTCAATATTCACATTGTGCATGTGAACTAGAGCAAAAATATAAACGAAGAAACAAAATAACTCCCAAACAGTATTTTAAATTAGAAAAATAAGTTTCTCACTTCAATGTAACACATACTTTAATTTCTTTGTTACTTTCGCAATTGGCTTGCATCACTGTGAAAATAAATACACGTGTACACATAGTTTCTACCTACGATACGACTCCACAGAAATGTGTGGGGGGGTGGGGGGCAGAGGGGAGGAAAAGAGGAGCACACTATTGGACGAAATAAAAAATGCTTCTCACTAGCAGCAGTTGAGAGAGGGGAGGGGAAACAAAACAGGTGCCTAAAACAAAGGATTTTTTTTTTAAATGTTGCAATTTACAATGCTCTCGGCTTCTTTTGGTGGCGGTGGCGGTGGCGGAGTGAATTTCCCTGGCTGCGGCCGGTTTTCAGAGGTGACGTTATTTGGAGGTTCAATCTAATATTATTTCAATATGACTCATTCCGTTCTATGAAAAAATGGCCAGTTGTTAGAGGTGACCGCTCTTCAGAGGTGACCATTATTGGAGGTTTTACTGTATATTTAAATATGGAAACCTGTTATTTTGTATCTGTCTATATCAACCACAACTTCACAAAATTCTGACTACAGAAAAATAATAGAATTGTGCATAGTCTTATTATATAAACTGAAAATGTATTGTTATGAAAGAACTGAAAGTTCTTTGACTAAAACTAAAAGAACTGAAAGTTGTAATGAAAAAATGTTAAAAAAAATCGGTTTACTTGTAATAAAAAGAAATTACTCTTTATTATGCATTTTTTTTTGTTTTTGCTGCAATTAAAGAAAATATATATTTTTTTTATATCCAAAATTAAATCATATAACTCTAGCACATATGTATAACTGATAACTTTAAACCCCTCCTCCCCCCAATCAAGTAAACATTTGAACAAGAAAATGTATTTAATGAAATGTCTTATTTTTAGGTGATACATTTGGTTTCATTCATTAAGTAAAATTTCAAAATGTTTATTTGACTTGAGGGAAAATTTGCATAAGTTGCACATGAATTAATTTTTTTAGTTCCTAGTACAATAGAACCTCGATCCATTGTTTTTTAAGGGGTGCGAAAAAAAAAGAGATCAATGTGGATTAACTTCAAAATACGAAAAAAAAAAGATTATGCATTACTAATGCATTCAATGTATAGAGTATGTTAATAAATACCATGTTTGCCAACTTCTACGCCTATTTACAGTCAAATAAACATATTTGAAGCAGAAGTTTTACTTAACATTTGATAATATGTAGTTCAATACATATTATTGCATAAGTTCTGAATAGATTTTATTAAAAAGACATTGTGGTTCCAAACCCTTTTATATGATATATAACCTTTTATGATATATTTCCCTGTTATATGATGTATAAGGCGTAGAAGTTGGCAGTTCTGTAATACTAATTTGTCGGCCTCTAAACTGTAAAAAAATTAGTCGAAGTTATAAGAAATAGATATTTATTTTATAAAATCAATAATTTTGTTTGGTTTTTTGTTCATTTTTATTTAGTCTACAAATAAATGTTAAAGATATACGATATTAAAGATGTCACATTATTCTAGTCATTTTCTGTAATTTCATACGCATATGTAAAAGTTCATACTGATTCAAATGCTGTAATTGCATCAGACAGACTCGGCATTGGTAGCTTAGTTTCATTGGTATGAAAGTTATTCACTGCTTCTTCACCATTATTTTAATTTTCTCCTATGTTTAGGACACCACATGTCACAATCAATAGAAACACAATCACATCATCTGCTATCATCGCCATCATCAACACAAACAGCAGAAATGATCTAATGAAGTTATTTTAGGATAAAAGAAGGAATTCCAGTTTGTATATCATATGGATTCACATGACTTTCAATTTTATTTTGATGAGTAAAAATATTTTACAACGATGAATGCAGGAAAAGGACTTTTTGAAGAACGATGCTTGAGGGTTTCATTAACATTATTTAAGTATAATTTATGCAGGGACTGTAGAAATAAAACGATGGATGCGGGAACGAGAGATTGGGGTTTCACTGTATAACATTTTCTGACAGTTATCCTAAAAAGTATTAAGTCTTATTGGTTCATTTGTGCATATGCAATATATCCTAACATTCCTATTCATCTTTTCATTTTGCTGGGAACAAACATAGTATACATCAGAGTTTTCCAAATTTTTAGTTTAGTGTATCACTAAATTGGAACGTATTATATTGGCATTATTGTATTTTTTTCAGTTATCAATTTTCCAGTGAATAAATATTTAATTATAAATTGGGCATAAATATTTTAAATCTCTCCTTGAGTAATGAAATTTTATTTCAGATCAAGAACTGATAGCTGCTCATAGACTACAGAAAAAATTATTAACCGCAAATCAAAACTGAAACTACCATTATGTTGTGCTAATGTTTAAAATAATGAATAATTAGTAATATTTGTATTGTATATAATTTAATTTAAATTTTTGTTCAATCTTGCATTATGCTTTACTTTTTCATTGTTATTGTAATTTTTGTGCTGTGTTGTTCCTAATTCAGACTTAAAAAAATAAAAGAATAATCTATAATCCACAGAAATCTATAATCCTTAAAACCCTCGGTCCCTAAGTGTGCAGATTTCAGTAAGTTGACTGTATAGATACTAAATAAATAAATATATTAAATTTATTTATATATTGAATATATTTGATTGCATGTATATATTAAATTAAAAGGGTAAAATACATGTATTTCTAACACATGTATTTTAAAAGAAAATTATCTGCATTAAATAAAATGAATGAAATGTGTATATTTTAAATGAAATAAATTATATTCAAATATGACAATTTATCACTTGCTCCCGGCTAATATAAGAGTATTGGATGTGCTTTTACTCCTGATGAAAAAAAAAAGTGATTATGTAGTGTGATTAGTTTCTTTTATATGATGCATATTAATATGATTTATCAGATTTGATTATATGAATCTGTCCTACCTTGGTACTATAAGAAACTTATCTAATTCTTATTTCTATACCTTATAAAAATATTTTAAATTAGTGTCTCTTAATATGAAAAACATCAAAACATTCAAAAAATGCTTCACTAAAATACATTACTAAAATAGATGCGAAAAAATATACAAATGGTTAAAATATACAAAAATATAAAAATTAAAAGTACTAGATGTTACATGAATATGTAAAAACTCACTCCAAGTTCTTTTGGCTGACACTAAGCCATTGTCAAGGAGAAAAACTGATGGCAAAAAAACTTGACATTGACTGATATACAATGACAGGAATCATCTTCCAGGATGCCTACAGATGGTATTGTGTACACTTTCATAATTATTATAATGTAAACATAGCTAAATTTGCCATTAGAATGAACTATAAGTAAGTTTATTAGTGTCACTTAAATTCAAACTTTAAAACAGCTTGTTAAATTTCAAAACAAAAACTAATTTGATGTTATTTTTTTAAATTAGGAGTGATCGCACAAGATGGATGAGTGCTATAAGACCTGCTAAATCAGAAAATCCTGATGAAAAGATTTATGAAGAATGGGGTATGTTTTGAAATAAAATTGTTGTTTTAACTATTGTGATTTTTAAAAAGATAAATTCTTTAATTTTGTTATGGATACAGACAGTAGTTAGCATATGGACTGAATGAAGACCTTATATAGTTGTTATCTTTTTTGCGCATAAAGAAAATTGTGTAAAATATTAAAAAAAAAAAGCTTGATCTCAAAAAAGTCTTTTTAAACAAGTTTTTAATAACAAATAATGTTGACAGGAAATATATGTATGAAGTATGTGAAATATACTTTATGTAATGCTATATGTGTACTGTATGTTATACTACATGTAAATATGACATTCCAACAGTTTATGAAATATATATTATTGAGATGTCACATTCGGCTTGGATTAAAAGAAGAGAAAATTAAGTAAACTTTCTTAAAAGGTACATTTAATACATTAACAATGTCACAAAATGCTAAAGATCTTATTGCATATAAACACAGTTTTAAAGACTTAAAACTTGATCACTCAGGGTTGCTTTGATTACATACTGAAACCTCAGTTTCCATATGTAATCAAAAACAGCTGTTTCAGCATGTAATTAAAGAAGCCCTGAGGATAAAAGTTCTGAGCGAAAGCGTTCAGCGTATCATATTTGAAGTTTTAACTTTTTAAAACTGTTTTTTTTTTTTTTATATGTAATAACATCCTTAACATTTTCTGACATCTTTAATGTATTAAATGCATTTTTTTAGCAAGTTTATTTAATTTCAAATAAATGTTTAATTTCTAAAAATCTTGCGTTAATTAAAATTTGTAATACAAAGTTCATAGCAAGCTTTAAAGCACTAAAAATATTATTAAATAATTTTTTGCTATAATTTAAACTGCAATTAAAAAAAAAAAATCACTTGTTTTTGTTTCAATGCATAAGTAGACATTTTTTGGATTTTTTTATCCATTACAGAAACAAATTTCCCAGCTATGAAAAGAAAACTGTCCGTATTTCACTAACATTATTGAATTTCATTTGAGATCTGTATTTACATTCAGCATACAATGTACATATATACATACATAAGATTAAAAATTAAGAAAAAATTAATGTAAGAATTAAAATTTCTACATTAATAGGCATTGTTCATATGATAGATTCTAATTTTGCACGTTTTTTTAAGCTCATGGCTATCAAAGCCTCAGAGCTAATGTGTTCACAAGTTCTGTATGTACATAACATGGTACTCTTGATAGAAATATATGCAATTTGCTTCAAAGTTTGAAAATTTTAATAATTTGAGCAAATTTCAAATTCTTATAAGGCACTTCACTGATTAGTTTTAAGGATTCACTGTTTAAGTATAAAGGGGGGGGGGTGTGAGGGGTTTTAATTTTGATTGAAGTTTAATTTTGATCATTAATATTATATTTCTAAAAGATTTTTTTTCATGCATGTAAAACAAAATATAAATTGATAACATACAAAATAGTCAAATTTCTCATCTGATTTTTATTTTAAATTCCCGCAAATAATAATAATTGAAAAAAATGGGTGCTTTTGTGCCATTTCATGATTTTCTGTATAAATTAATATATATTGTTAAAAAATATACTTATTAGAATTTTTTATTGTCAATTTTATTGACAAAGAACACATTGTTTTAAATAATGTATTATTCTCATCCTAATCCTTTTTTTTTTTTGTTGTTGTTTGTGTGCGTTTTTAAAATAAAATAAAATATATTCAATTCACATATTTTGATTTAATTACAGAATAATGTGTCTAAAGTAGTATAGATTGTCTTATTTAAAAATCTTTTGCCTGCATATATTTTTTTCTTTTCTTTAAGGATTTCTTTTTTTCTTTATAGATTGCCCTCAAGTGCAGTGTACTCATGCCTATAATGCCCAACAACCTGATGAATTATCTCTAGAAGAAGCTGATGTGGTCAATGTATTTAAGAAAATGTCTGATGGTATGGAGTACTTATATTTGTGTAGACTAGCATTTAGGGTTTAACTTTGTTTGTAAAGAATATAAGTAACTCTTTAAAAGACAATAAAAATTCACAAAAAAATAATATCACATTTGTGGCTGCGTAACATTAATAGTAATTTATGAGTGACATAATTTTATACATTCAGAGTGTACCTGTTCTTCATATTTCTCACAAATGTAAAAAGTTTGTCTTGCACAATTTTTGTTGTGACATCTTGGAGGATTTTTCAATTTCTTTTTTTAAGATAAATTATAGTTTAAGATAAATTATAGTATAATTATATTAAAGTTAAAATACTGCCTGAAATGATAGCTGTACATATATATTTACGTTTGTTAATTTCTTATTTAAAAAAAAAAAAAAAAAAAAAAAAAAACAATTAATTTTTTTTTTTTTAAGTTATTAAAACTTAATCTATTTAATGCATCTAATATCAATTTTATCAAATAGTAACAATTTGTTCAAATAATCCACAACGTTGCACAGTGGGGCAAAAACCCAAAAAGCTGGCCAAAAGTTGAAAAATGAAGTTACGATTTAGGGAATTTTGACTATACAGTCGGCTAGAATAATATTTGGAGAGTCAGAATCTGTATTTAAAAAAAGATTTTTGCTTTGCCATTACAAGCAGCATTATTTCAAAAATGATGCTTGAAGGAGTATCATTTCGAGCGAACAAAAACAGCAAAACAACAGTTCCTCTAAACGCGTGCTACATTTTACCATATTATCCGATTTTAATGATTTGAAATGAATTCACACTATGATAGTGTGTACTTTATTTGCATGTATTACAAAATTTATATTAAGCACATAAAAATTAATAAATTCATTATCATTTTTGATAAAAAATTTTAGAAATTTTTTTTTATTTTTATTTTTAAACATCAAAAAGTTTAAATGTTCCACAGTGTTCCACAACGAAATTTAATGGAAATAATAACCTGGGCTATTGTCTAATGATTCATAAAAAACCAGCTGCCTAAAACTGCCTTTCTGCATTTCACGCATATTTTAGTAACCGCAAGTAAAAATGTCACTTTTTCGACCGCTTCAAAATTTTTGAAATTGACATAACTTAGCTGATAAATATTTTTCAAAATTTTGAATTATTCAATTTTATAATAGTTTATTACCTATTATATTGTAAATAGGTACTATAACTATAAGATTAAATTAATTTGATAAGTAAGCTTAGTAATGAAAAAATGAAAATAATTCTCTATTATTGATCCGGTAGAATAACATTTTCTTATCGTTATAGGTAGTAATTTTGTTTGTTCTATTGTAACTAAAAGAATTATTTTGTCAATGCCAATATTTGACAGATCAAACTACTGAGTGCATTTCATTAATGCGAGTAAAAATCATTATGAATATCACTTTCGCCTATATTAGTAATTTGGATTTGATTTGCAAGTGATGGCACATCTATTCTGAGTACATTTAAACAGATATTTAGCTATGAAGATGGCAGGAGGTCCAATATATTTTTCTTTTCTCCCATGCTACTAGAATACGTAAATGTTGCGAATAATTCATGAATCGTGAATTTGAAAATTCCGAGATCTTCATTTCACTGATTTTATCGGAACAACCAAGATATATTTTTCTTTTTCAAGAAATACCGAAGCTACTGTCAATGAATGGCATTGTATTAAACACCAGGAGAATCTACTTATTTTGTTTAATACAATCATTGATACAGAAGAAATAGTCGTTAATAACGAATTAGCGTAATACTCAACATTGCTGCCTATGTCAGACAGCATCTTACGGATCTGAAATTTTTTATTAAGTGGATTGAGATAATTTAGAATTCAAAATGTCTAAGTTACATGCAAAGATGTTTAGAGAGGGCTTGGATCTGGCAGACGAACTAGATAGAAAAAGTGAAAAGCTCATACTCTGCATGAAAAGAAGAACAGTGAAATTGCAAAACAAAATATACAAAAAATATTTCGTTTACAATTAAGACTTCTCATCGAGAAACTAAATCCCAGATTTGGAAGCACAAATGATGGCAATACAATTCAACGATTCTTTGAAAACGCAACTATTTGTGCTTCTATAACGACCGTATACGAAGATTTGATTAAACGATTCTATGTCATAAGTAATTTCTTGTAGCCATATCATTTATTTAATAAATTTCGAAAAATTTTCCTTACAAATAGCTCGTAGATTTGAGCTGCCCCCCTGGTTCTATATGCCTACTTCAGTACACAAACTACTTATTAATGACAAAGAAATAACATTATCTTCATTACTGCCAATTTGTTAAATGCCATAAGATACTCAAGAGTCATGCAACAGACTGATCAAAAGGAATCGAGAAGATTTATCGCAAAGATGCAGTAGCGAGAAAAAAAGAAAGATATTTTTACGTCTTTTAATGTCATCAGATTCTTTCATTTCCAGTTTAGGTAAATTATCGTAGAAGAAATTAAAATCATTGATCCTAAGTCACAGGATCTTCCAATACCGCCAACAAGTTTTTCTGACTTTTTTGACACATTGACCTCTGAAAAATCTTTTTATTATACTACAGTTGATTCTAAAGGTGAATTTCTGAAATAAATTTTCGTTTTTATTTTAATAATATAAAAATTAAATAGTCTAATATTTTACTTTCTATTAACGTACTTAAATGTCGATTAAATATGTCTTGGTTTTTTGAAAATTCCTTTTTAAGTTTACCCTCGAAATTTTAAATTTTATTTAAATCTAATTGTTTTTACTTTTAATCTGTAATTTTATTTATTTATTTATTTTTAAAGTTTAACTTTTGAATCCTAATTAGCATCCTGAAAAGTTTACGAAATTGCATGTAAATTGAATAACTTTCGAGACATTTAAATTTTTGTTCCGCCATATTGTATCCGCCATTTTTTTTTAATTTTGTATTCTTACTTAACATCCTCAAAAACACCTCTATACGAATTTTCGTACAATTTGAATAACATTTTCATATTTTGGCCAGCTTTTTGGGATTTTGCCCCACTGTGCGTTGACTTAAAAAAATGACTTCATGCTTTTATTTATGTCTTTAATTTACATTGGAAATAACATGATCAGTGCTGTCAAACTTTTAATTTTCCTCTTGAGGGATTCTGTAATGAATAATTTAGTATCAAATTTTTGCTCTTTGAATCATTGACAGTAATTATAAAAAAAAAATAAAAAAAAATATATAAAATAAAATAAATAAATAAATAAATAAATAAAAATAAAAAAAAACTAAATGTCTACCAATAAGGTGAAGAAAATTAAATTAACAGCATAATATTCTTTAATGGGAAGATCATTTTGAGTTTATTGTGAATTTAAGGAAAAGTGAAGAATTTAAGTTAGAAAATTACATTTAAAAGAAAAGAGATTTATGATTAGTATTTGCCTTGTACAACAAAATGAATCAAAAATTAGAAAGTATGTGTATTGTATAATTTTGCGTGTGGAGAATTATTTCAAACAACGTTTATATAAAAATCAGGTGAAACATTTTAGAAAGTACATGCAATTTTTTAAAAAAAATTATCAAGATCTATTAGATATTACTTTTCTAATAACAATATATATATATATATATATATATGCTCTTTTAAATTAGTTTAAAATTACAGACTTCAGGTACTGAATGAATTTCACAACATTGAATTTAAATGTCCTTTATCTGTTATAAAATTTAATACATTCTATAATTTCGTTATCGGAACAAAATTGTATGCTTTTGCAAGATCAATAAATAGAAGATGAATTTGATTTCCACCCGCCATTTCCTTTTCAACAATTTGTTTTAGACTAAATATATTATGTATAAATGATCTTATTGCTCTAAATCCACCTTGCTTTTTACTTTCTTTCATTTCAATTTCTTCTTCAATAAAATCTTTTAAAATTAGTCTAATTAATCTATTAAATGCTGCTTTTACAATAATGCCATGTAATTTTCACATTTTTGCCAGTCTTCTTTCTTATAAATTGATATCAAATATCCAATTCTCCATTCTCCTGGTGTTTTGTTTTTGTTTAAGCATTTTTTGAATAATTGTGTAATTAATCTGAATAATGATTATAATAATAATAGATAACTCTCTAATTCAGTATTTTAAATTTTTTCTCTCCCATATTTTTAAAATTGTTATAGACTGCAAAGTGGCAACACAAGCAATCACCTCATCAAGTTGATGTATGAAATTCTAGGATTCTTTAAATTTTGATTCGTATGTTAAAACACAGTCTGTGTAGTCATATCTTGGTGGAAAACACTCTAAAACTGATTTTAGCGGTTGACTCGTAGGTTTACCATTGTGTTTGCCTGTTCCCAGTCTTCCATATTTTCATACTTTTTGGTGCAGGAAAATGCAATAATAAACCAACAAGTTAACTGCTGAAATTGGTTTTTTAAGTATTTTCCACCAAGATATGACTTGGCAGACTGATTGCGTTTTAATATGTGAATCAAGATTTAATGAGTCCTAGAATTTCACCCATGAACTCAATGAAGTGATTGTCTGTGCTGCTGCCTCCTGGTCTATTAGGGCACTGACCATTTTAAATCTGTTTGAACCTGATTTATCAATAGCTCTTGTTGTGGTACATGTATTGTTTTCTTCTTCTTATAGGTTGGTTTGAAGGTGAAAGAATCCGTGACGGAATGAGAGGTTGGTTTCCTTCTTCTCACACTGTTGAAATAATCAATTCGCACGTGCGAGCTCGTAATCTACATCAGAGATACAGACTTCTCATGCTGTCTCAGACTTATTTAGAAGAGCAGCAGAAAGCTCAAGCACAGCAAGCAAAAAAATGAGCTTTTTCATCATGAAAAAATCAGGACATTTTATAAATTTTTATACTTTTAAATTACAAGTATTTCTTTCTTATAGGGGCCCTAATGAAAGTTTTAGTGCATACTTTTCTGCCAAAATTATTCTGTTTTATACACACATAGGATTTGATCAATATTTACACATTATTTTTTGGAAGTGGCTAGGCATCCAACCAACCTTACTTAAAGCTATTTAGGCAGAATGTTCAGCCACTGTTTGTGCATGCATGCTTACAAGTAGCAGACAAAATTGAGTTTTCATAACATCACCCTTTAAAATATAATTGTTTATATATTTTTAATGCACATTAGGAGCATTTATGTGTTATTTAACTCACTTGATTTATATAAGCAAGTTATTTAATCTATTTTGTTTATTTAAAAATACAAAATAAATAATATTTATTCTCAATATTTTGATAAGCAATATTCTTATTATTTATTAAATAGTTCCTTCAACTACAAATTTATTTTATACGAATTCGACTGGTATTTTTAAATTCAGTTTATGTTTATAATTAAGTGTACTAAATAATTATTTCTATTTGCATATTATTGTTATTTATCAATTACCTATTTAATAATTATTATTTATTTAATAATAATTATATCTTTTTTTAAATATTAACTTAATAATAATTGTTATTTAGGAATTATATTAATTTAATAATTTTTACTAAATATTAACAATTATAAACAGTTTGTAATTTTTTGTGTGTATATTGTAAAATTAGCTTACTTAAAGTAAATAATAAATGTTTATACTATTTAAACAATTATTTTTTATCAATAATATTTGTTATCGTTATAAATTATTTATTTTTATGCATGTGAAACAACTATATATTTAAGATTTCCCATGTTTCATATTTTTTTTTTAATTATCTAAAAAAAAAAAAAAAAAAAAAAAAAAAAAATCAAATGTTATTTCTTGGTTTGAGCTGAATTTTACTTCCAAGCTTTTAAAACTGAATATTCGATGTTATGAAAATAAAAAGAGTATGATTTAAAGAGTTTAAAATATCTAATATTTCACATTAGTACTCCATAACTGCCAACTTCTATGCCTTTTTAAATCATTAAATCAGCTGATGTGTGGGGGTTCTTTTAAATTAAAGTGGTTTTTTAAATGTAATATAATCAATACAAAATAATTTTACAAACTAGAATTTTTTCTTTTTTTCATCTTTTACGAATAACAGTTATACAAAGTTCATAACTTCTTCCAAAACAAGAAAAAAAAAATAAAAAATGCAATCACAGATAAGATATTTAAACTGAATGAGTAGGAATCTTTCATCTTTTTATTTAAATCAATCAAATGTTTATTTTCCATTTATCACTTTACTTTTATTGAGTTATGATTCACAGCCTTGTAAAGAATATTATGCTTTTGAGTTCTGGTGAAGATATGATTTTTTGTAATGTTTTCTTTTTGCATTTTTTTTCGAGGGGAGGGGGGGTAGAACAGTAAACTATGTTACAAAATGTTATCTTTCCAGAACTTTATGAATTTCTTCTCAAATAAAACAATATCTCATCTTTACAAAAAATACTAATGCTTGATATAAAAGTTATTTAAAAAAAAACCCTTAGTTCAAAATAACTGTTTTGTTTTAAATTATTCAACAGTTTAACATTGAATAGAATAGCAGATTTCTCATAAACAAAACTTTCTAAAAGTCAAATGTTATAAAATGTTAAAATAATTAGGTACAATAGTTAAAATTAAGAAGTTAAGAAAATATTAAAAATGAATGTCAAGTAAGTAATTAATAATGTATTACTAAATATGCATAAAAATGAAAAGATAATTTTTTCTTCAATTATTCAATGAAATTTGTCGCATCAAAATACATTAATTTGCATAAAAAATCTTAATATAACAAAGATTTATTTCATGTTTAGTCAGATTTTATAACCAAAATGTACCCATAAATTTACTTGGTAAAAAGAATGCAATTGCTACTATCATCTATTATTGAATTTTTTTAGCTGGACAAACTGTAAACGAACATTTATGCATGCGCAAATGGTGGTTGGACTTTCTATCTAAATAGCTAAAAGTTGGATTGGTTAAACATCTAGCTCCTTCCTTAAATAATGATAATAATAATAAAAATAATACAGTAGAAGATCACTTATCTGCACAGCTTAGTTCTAAGTACTGCCCAAACTTCAGACCTTTTTTGTATTACAAGTCATATCTATATTTTATCTATGTTTACAATTTTTTTTTTTTTTTTTTTTTTTTTTTTGCCTTTAAATTTTATTTTAGATAAATTTAGATTTTTCATGTTTCAAAATAAGTAAAATCCACACTTAAGGGTGTATTCTAAAAAACGCTTTTCCACCTTCAGCAGCTTGAAATTTTCCGATACAATTTCAGACATATTTTTAAAAATAGAAACATGAAATTTGCTGAGGGGATTTTTGAAGGGATGTATAAGGTGCTGTTGATGTCTTTTTACGCTCAATTCATTAGAATTTGATTTATAAGCAATTAACTTCTCAGGAAGACCCTTTTTTTCGTTCCCAGATCTCAGACTTCAGAAAAATCGGTTCAAATTGCCGTTTTTGATTGCTTTTTTTTGCAATATTTTGTGCACTTATCAAAGAATTGACTTTCACGGCACCTTGTGCACTTTCTAAATAAGACAATCTGCGAGTTTTATGTGTTTGAAAGCAAAAGTGAATTCAAAAATAAATCGGAAAACAAGAAGTTTGAATCGAAATACAATACTTAAACATAAAAGTAAAAATTTCTTTTAAAAATAATTTAGTGATTTTTATATTTTTTAAATATGTCTTCTATAATTGTTTGCATTAACCCCTTGAGGGGTGGTAGATATATTATATCCCACCTATGATTAAAGATAATTTGCACCAGAAAAATTTATTAAATTTTACTTTTCTAATTTTGGTGGGAAAAAAAAGGTGTGAAATCGCTTTTTCTTATTTTGAAATAATTTTTTTTCAAATTTCCGTTGGGAGTTTAGAATTACACAAACACAATTCTTGTCCCTCAAATGGTTAAAACATATTGTTTAGGTTCTCATATTTTATTTTGTAGTTTATAAGTAACCATAATTGCATGTTGAACCACAAAATCTGGGTTTTAGAAATATAAATATCCTTGGCTAAATATTGTAAATACTTGTGAAAGGTTTAAAAGCCTTAAAGGGTGTTCTCAAATCAAAAGGGGCAGCTTTGTGATATAAGTTTAAATTTATTTTTGTTCAGAAATGCACAAAACTAGCAGGTG
>CAXHSM010000312.1:0-24000 GCA_964019185.1 Maratus speculifer
GCAATAAATTTCAATAACATACCGGCAAAATTCGCTATGTGATTCCACGATCTTACAAAATTCGCTGTGTATTTCAGCGATCTTTCGACGAAATTTGAAACATTTTCCCTCGATTATTTACCGAAATTCGCCTTTTTTTCTGCAATCATTTCACGAAAATTCATGATATTTTTCAAAGATCGTTTGACGAAATTTGCGATTTACTTTTTTGCGATCAATTTCGAAAATTCGCGTTAGTTTCTGGAATCATTTTATTCTTTTTTCAACTATCGTTTGATGAAATGAACGTTTTTATTAGCGATCGATTAACGAAATTAGCAATTTTTAGCAGCTACACTGTAAAAAAATTCTGTAAAGGTACTAAACATTTTCTAGGAAACAGGGATTCCAAGAACTTTTCATGTAACAATAACAGGAAAAATCCATGTAACTGATTCTAAAACTAGAATTTTTGCTGTTACCGTAACAGGAAAAGTTCTAGGAATCCCAGTTTCCTAGAAAAAGTTTAGTACCTCTACAGAATTTTTTTTACAGTTTACCAATTATTGAAGTTTGCGATATTTTTCAGAGATTAGATTGGAAAAAGTCGTTATGTGGTACTGCGATCTTGTAACGGTTTTTTCTGGATTGTTTACCAAGTTTCGAGTTTTTTCTGTCACTACTTTTCGAAACTCGCCATAATTTTCAACAACACATTGGCAAAATTAGTGATTTTTTTTGGATCGATTTACAATATTACCGATGTTTTCCACGATTGCTTGTCGAAAAATGTGTTTTTTTCCGTAGTCGATTTACGAAATTCGTGACCTTTTGTCAAAGATCGTAATGTTTTTTAGTGATAGATTAGCAATATTTGCAATATTCACTGTTGCTACACTGTAAAAAAAGTGTAGAGGTACTAAGATTTTTCTAGTAGATTTGTATTTCTAACAGAAAAATTCATGTAACCTTCCTCGGTTACATGAAATTTCGCTGTTATAATTACGAATATTACGAATTATTTACGAATACTAATATTGAAAAGTTCTTGATATACAAATTTACTAGAAAAATTTTAGTAACCTAACAAAATTTTTTTTACAGTGTAAGCAACGCGAATTATGGAAAATTGCGGATAATGGTTGCGCGTCTTATCGATCCTTGACTGTATAAATAAATATTAAATGTAAGTTTTAAGTAGCATAATATTTAGTACTCTTTAATTTCATTAATTAATCAATAAATAAATAAAGAATATTCACTACTGATTCATTATAAATATCACTTATTTTCATTTACCATGTAATACGCTGCATTTCATTTACTTTGAGGCACACACACTGTAAAAAAAATTCTGTAAAGGTACTAAACATTTTCTAGGAAACTGGGATTCCAAGAACTTTTCATGTAACGGTAACAGGAAAAACCCATGTAACCGATTCTAAAACTTGAATTTTTGCTGTTACCGTTACAGGAAAAGTTCTTGGAATCCCAGTTTCCAAGAAAAGGTTTAGTACCTGTACAGAATTTTTTTTACAGTGCACCTGAATAAATAGTAGATGTACAGTTTGGGAAAGATCCAAGAATATATTTTATGTATGAGTGACAAATATAATCAAATATTACATGCTGTGTCTACTTCTACGGCATGGTGCAGTAAAACATATATTTGCGGAAAGGAAATGGGAGAGAAAAAACTAAAACAATATACTTTCTACGGTTTTGAGTGTCATTTAAAGTACTTTCTCTGTTGATTTCTGTTATTTCCTTGTAAGTTAAAAAAACCCCCAGTTTTCAGAAAGTGCTTTTAATCTTGAAATTATCATTTTTCAAAGTTTTAATTGTCTAATGCTACATTACTTTTAAGCACTTTTCTGAATATTCCTTAAAAGTTTTAGTTTAAAGGTTCCGACTAAAGGGATTCAGTATTGATGCATCATAAGTATCACTTATTTTCATTTGCCATCTAATACGCTGCATTTCATTTATTTTGAGGCACACACTTGAATAAATAGTAGATGTACTATTTGGGAAAGATCCAAGAATATATTTTATGTATGAGTGACAAATATAATCAAATATTACATGCTGTGTCTACTTCTACGGCATGGTGCAGTAAAACATATATTTGCGGAAAGGAAATGGGAGAGAAAAAACTAAAACAATATACTTTCTACGGTTTTGAGTGTCATTTAAAGTACTTTCTCTGTTGATTTCTGTTATTTCCTTGTAAGTTAAAAAAAACCCCAGTTTTCAGAAAGTGCTTTTAATCTTGAAATTATCATTTTTCAAAGTTTTAATTGTCTAATGCTACATTACTTTTAAGCACTTTTCTGAATATTCCTTAAAAGTTTTAGTTTAAAGGTTCCGACTAAAGGGATTCAGTACTCAGGGATGTAAGACCTGCGCCAATTGCGCCAGACTGCGCCGAAACTGCTTTTCTGCGCCAAACTGCTAGAAAACAGCTATTTTTTTCAATTTTGCGCCAAACCTGCGCCAAAAGGCATTTAGTACCAAAATGAAATTTAGCGCGATTTCGTCGATCCAGGAAATAACAACAAATAACTTTTTTTAGGCTGTTAATTTCGTCAAAAAACGAAGAAACATTGCAAAATATCTAGAAAAACGCGCAAATTACGCCGAAAAATTGCGAAAAACAAAACATGCGCATTTGGTCACGAAAAACACACGATGTTTTGTGGAATTTTATCGTGGCTCTGCAAACGACCGCAAGTTGTTTTTCCCTCGAGACGTTCATTTTCATTGCAGCCGATCGCAGAGTTCGAAGCGGGATGTCATGTGACGTATAGCGCGCGCTTTCGGGGAGACAAATGAGAGCTGCCGTAATATGTTTATTCCCAATTAATGGGAGTTCGCATCTTATGTCAGGGGTGATTCTCGTCCGAAATTTTTCGAAAATTTGAAACTGAGATATCAGTTCCACATAGTTGCCAACTTGTACTGTTTTGCGCGGGGAAAAAACAATCGCGCAGAAATGCAAATTTCATGAAATGATCGCCGAAAACGTACACATTTCGTCAATGTTTCGTGGAAAAACGACGATTTCGTGAATGTTTTTTCAACAAACTTTGTCATAAGGTCGCTGAAAAACGTTAATTTCCTCTGCTGATGGCGAAAAAAGGCAATTTCACCAAATATCGTAGATAAAAAGCTAATTTCCTCTGAAGACTGCCGGAAAATGTCGATTTCGTCTAAAGCTTGTGGATATAAGCCGTTTTCGTTAAAAGATAGCGGTAAAAAAACGCCGTTTTCGATAGAAGATCGCTTAAAAATATTTTGCCAAAAGATTATTGAAAAAAAACGCCGATTTCATCAAAACAGCTGATTTCAGAAAAAAAGCTGATTTCGTCAACAGATTGCGGGGATAAAACGCCGTTTTTGAGAAAAGATCGCAAAAAAAGCAAAATTTTTCTAAAGATCGCCGAAAAAACGCAGATTTTATTAAAGAAAACACGGAAAATGCCGATTTCGTCAAAAGGTCGCGGAAAAACCGCCGATTTTGACAAAAGATCGCAACAAATTGCCTATTTTGCTAAAATATCGTAGATAAATCGCTGATTTCGTCTGAAAATTGCTGATACCCCCCTTGTGGGGGGGGGGGGATTTAAACCGCGGAATTCCTCCCTCCTCCCCCCCGTCACCGATTTCCGAAAATGCGATGTGAATTTCCAAAAAAAGATTTTTCACACAGAATCGCCCCTGTCTTATGTATTGTACATATTTTCTGTAAATTAAGTATCTTCCTGTTCTGTGTCTTTCCCGTGTTGGTGGTGAATTATTTCGCTCCTCGGCGAATCCTGCCGATAGATGACAAAATCGAAAGCAGAATGAAATCGCATACAAAAATCCGCTACACGTTTGTCAAATAATTATATATATAAAAAAAGAATTTTCTCAAAAAAATTGCTTTTTCGTCAAAAAATGTAGAAAACGCAGTCAAAGGAAAACAGTGTTGAATTCAGACACTTTTCTCCGGGAGTGACTTCTGTAGCTCTGCGGGGGACATGATAGAGTTCCAGGGGGAAAATTGCACTTTTTGATCATTGAAAACCCAAAATCTCAAAATTTCCGTGTGGGGGGACATTTCATTTCTCCGGCAGTGAATCCCCCCCCCTCCTGGGCGACCACCTGAATGCTACACTGTAGGAAAAAGCCGTAAATCTCGGCAAAATATCGGGAAAAATGCTCGAATTTCATCAAAAAAATCACAGAAAACACACAAATTTTGTCGAAGTATCTCAAAAAACATACGTGAATTTTATCAAATGATATCTAACTTCGTCATAAAAAGAACAAAATACGTTCAAAAGATCGTGAAAAAAACATTAATTTTTTTAGAAGATCGTGTGTAAAAAAACAAAATTTTCATCAAAAAGTCGTAAAAAAACCGCAAATCTAGTTAGAAAATGAACAAACAGGGTCAAAAGATTGTGAAAAAGCATGAATTATGTTAAGAGATCGCGAAAAACCGAAATTTCATCAAAAGGTCTCAAACGAATCTGAGTATGTATTCTTTCAAATGTAAAAATATTTTTTAAGATAACAATTATTGTAATTGTTAAGAGTTTATTAGCATTAGAATATTTCAATTTGCTCCTAAAACAGCTTTTATTGCTACAAAATCTTATTTTGCTGCTACAAAAATAGATTTTACTGCTCCAAAATTCTATTTTCGCTGCTCCAAAGCTGCTACAAAATGGCTTTAGTGCACTTTCATCCCTGAGTACTGATGCATCATAAGTATCACTTATTTTCATTTGCCATCTAATACGCTGCATTTCATTTATTTTGAGGCACACACTTGAATAAATAGTAGATGTACAGTTTGGGAAAGATCCAAGAATATATTTTATGTATGAGTGACAAATATAATCAAATATTACATGCTGTGTCTACTTCTACGGCATGGTGCAGTAAAACATATATTTGCGGAAAGGAAATGGGAGAGAAAAAACTAAAACAATATACTTTCTACGGTTTTGAGTGTCATTTAAAGTACTTTCTCTGTTGATTTCTGTTATTTCCTTGTAAGTTAAAAAAAACCCCAGTTTTCAGAAAGTGCTTTTAATCTTGAAATTATCATTTTTCAAAGTTTTAATTGTCTAATGCTACATTACTTTTAAGCACTTTTCTGAATATTCCTTAAAAGTTTTAGTTTAAAGGTTCCGACTAAAGGGATTCAGTACTGATGCATCATAAGTATCACTTATTTTCATTTGCCATCTAATACGCTGCATTTCATTTATTTTGAGGCACACACTTGAATAAATAGTAGATGTACAGTTTGGGAAAGATCCAAGAATATATTTTATGTATGAGTGACAAATATAATCAAATATTACATGCTGTGTCTACTTCTACGGCATGGTGCAGTAAAACATATATTTGCGGAAAGGAAATGGGAGAGAAAAAACTAAAACAATATACTTTCTACGGTTTTGAGTGTCATTTAAAGTACTTTCTCTGTTGATTTCTGTTATTTCCTTGTAAGTTAAAAAAAACCCCAGTTTTCAGAAAGTGCTTTTAATCTTGAAATTATCATTTTTCAAAGTTTTAATTGTCTAATGCTACATTACTTTTAAGCACTTTTCTGAATATTCCTTAAAAGTTTTAGTTTAAAGGTTCCGACTAAAGGGATTCAGTACTGATGCATCATAAGTATCACTTATTTTCATTTGCCATCTAATACGCTGCATTTCATTTATTTTGAGGCACACACTTGAATAAATAGTAGATGTACAGTTTGGGAAAGATCCAAGAATATATTTTATGTATGAGTGACAAATATAATCAAATATTACATGCTGTGTCTACTTCTACGGCATGGTGCAGTAAAACATATATTTGCGGAAAGGAAATGGGAGAGAAAAAACTAAAACAATATACTTTCTACGGTTTTGAGTGTCATTTAAAGTACTTTCTCTGTTGATTTCTGTTATTTCCTTGTAAGTTAAAAAAAAACCCAGTTTTCAGAAAGTGCTTTTAATCTTGAAATTATCATTTTTCAAAGTTTTAATTGTCTAATGCTACATTACTTTTAAGCACTTTTCTGAATATTCCTTAAAAGTTTTAGTTTAAAGGTTCCGACTAAAGGGATTCAGTACTGATGCATCATAAGTATCACTTATTTTCATTTGCCATCTAATACGCTGCATTTCATTTATTTTGAGGCACACACTTGAATAAATGGTAGATGTACAGTTTGGGAAAGATCCAAGAATATATTTTATGTATGAGTGACAAATATAATCAAATATTACATGCTGTGTCTACTTCTACGGCATGGTGCAGTAAAACATATATTTGCGGAAAGGAAATGGGAGAGAAAAAACTAAAACAATATACTTTCTACGGTTTTGAGTGTCATTTAAAGTACTTTCTCTGTTGATTTCTGTTATTTCCTTGTAAGTTAAAAAAAACCCCAGTTTTCAGAAAGTGCTTTTAATCTTGAAATTATCATTTTTCAAAGTTTTAATTGTCTAATGCTACATTACTTTTAAGCACTTTTCTGAATATTCCTTAAAAGTTTTAGTTTAAAGGTTCCGACTAAAGGGATTCAGTACTGATGCATCATAAGTATCACTTATTTTCATTTGCCATCTAATACGCTGCATTTCATTTATTTTGAGGCACACACTTGAATAAATAGTAGATGTACAGTTTGGGAAAGATCCAAGAATATATTTTATGTATGAGTGACAAATATAATCAAATATTACATGCTGTGTCTACTTCTACGGCATGGTGCAGTAAAACATATATTTGCGGAAAGGAAATGGGAGAGAAAAAACTAAAACAATATACTTTCTACGGTTTTGAGTGTCATTTAAAGTACTTTCTCTGTTGATTTCTGTTATTTTCTTGTAAGTTAAAAAAAACCCCAGTTTTCAGAAAGTGCTTTTAATCTTGAAATTATCATTTTTCAAAGTTTTAATTGTCTAATGCTACATTACTTTTAAGCACTTTTCTGAATATTCCTTAAAAGTTTTAGTTTAAAGGTTCCGACTAAAGGGATTCAGTACTGATGCATCATAAGTATCACTTATTTTCATTTGCCATCTAATACGCTGCATTTCATTTATTTTGAGGCACACACTTGAATAAATAGTAGATGTACAGTTTGGGAAAGATCCAAGAATATATTTTATGTATGAGTGACAAATATAATCAAATATTACATGCTGTGTCTACTTCTACGGCATGGTGCAGTAAAACATATATTTGCGGAAAGGAAATGGGAGAGAAAAAACTAAAACAATATACTTTCTACGGTTTTGAGTGTCATTTAAAGTACTTTCTCTGTTGATTTCTGTTATTTCCTTGTAAGTTAAAAAAACCCCAGTTTTCAGAAAGTGCTTTTAATCTTGAAATTATCATTTTTCAAAGTTTTAATTGTCTAATGCTACATTACTTTTAAGCACTTTTCTGAATATTCCTTAAAAGTTTTAGTTTAAAGGTTCCGACTAAAGGGATTCAGTATTGATGCATCATAAGTATCACTTATTTTCATTTGCCATCTAATACGCTGCATTTCATTTATTTTGAGGCACACACTTGAATAAATAGTAGATGTACTATTTGGGAAAGATCCAAGAATATATTTTATGTATGAGTGACAAATATAAAATACTAGTTGTTACCATTGACTTCGTTCACGTAGCATAAAAAAATATGTATATATATATAAGCGCTTTCCTTAAACAAAACGTTTTATTAACAATAATTTAAAACATATATAACTAACATACATTTTATAGGAGGCAATATGGTAGTTTTTCTTTAAAGAGGACTTAAAGAACTCAGACAAATAAAAGGGAAATGTGTTAGATAATTTTAACAATCGCGAAAATGAAATTGCAACCACTTATACTGTAGAACAAATGTAACGCACACTGTGAAAAAAATCTGTGAAGGTACTATACCTTTTTAGGAAACTGGGATTCCAATAACTTTTCCTGTAACGATAACAGCAAAAATTCAAGTTTCAGAATCGATTACATGAATTTTTCCTGTTATCGTTATATGAAAAGTTCTTGGAATCCCAGTTTCCTAGAAAATGTTTAGTACCTTCACAGATTTTTTTTACAATGTGGGATTCCAAGAACTTTTCATGTAACGATAACAGGAAAAATTCATTTTAATCGATTCTGAAACTTGAATTTTTGCTGTTACCGTTACAGGAAAAGTTCTTGGAATCCCAGTTTCCTAGAAAAGGTTTAGTACCTTTGCAGATATTTTTTTACAGTGCACTTCAGTTCTACGGAAATCATGTTGTAGTGCATTTCAGAATTCCACATCGAAGAAAGAAAAATCATGTGTTAAACCTTGGTAATAAAAAATATCCAGCATTTCTATAATACATAACTTTACCGGTCATTTCTTTTCTGCAGTTACGTATATGATCTATATATTTGTAAATATTCTAAATACAATATCAAAATTTAGTTTAGCTAGAAAATGTATAACGAAGATTAAAATTCACCTTTAGCAATTTCTAATAATAGACAGAAACATACTTGAATTCTTTTGTCCAATCCTGTATATTATGTGCAGATTTTTATACGACCGCATATTTAGCTTAAATTATTCAAGCAAAAAACCCGATTAAAATTATTGAATTCATATTTGCGGGAATCGCTATTGCACAGGTGACCAGGTATCGAATTTACTATACAATCCAGTACATGATTTATTTAAATTCTACAAATATCTTTTTTATACCAAATGTAGCTGAACTTCAAGATTCATTAGTTTTCCTTAAAATACATACCATATTTGAAAAAGCTCTTCAGCAATCTTTTTTAATAGACCATGCTTTGGATACAATATCTGAGATCTGGACACAGGTCCGAAATCTTTTATGTGTCTGTAAATGAACAACAAATGTGATGCAAATCATACTCAACCGCAAGCATAATAGTAGTGAATTTCAGTATTTATCATTCTATTGATTATCTCAGTATATCAATTTCATCATGTTTGAAATAGTGCAACGCAATTAAAATACGCTGGGAATATTCTTCCCCGTAGACTATTATATTACCGAACATTTTTATGTGATCTTGTAAATGAATGTTAAATCTTTGCGCCCCCTTTTTTACAGGAATCCTGTTTTAGTGTATCCCAGAATCTGATATCAATTTCAATTTTTTTGTAACAAAGTAACATTTTTAAAATACGATGCAAATGATTTTTCTTCACAGATTATTATATATTAAAATACTTTTGAGCTGCCTGTACGCATACTATAAGTACCACACTTGACAATTCGAGAGTAACCATGTTCTTGTGTACCTTAAAAATGTATGTAAATTTCATTCCATTTAAAATTATGTAGCACTATCAAAATACACTGCTTATGACTTTTTTTCTTAGACCATAATATAAAGTCTTCTTTTGGGTGCTCATGTGATTAATCTATGATTGCTGCTTGCTTCATTTTCAATTCCGCACATGCTATGGCAAATCTCAATAACATCTATTATTTTTGTATGAATCTGACTATATTTACTCGAGTTAAAACATGGACAAATAGACGGCAGACCCCAGGCACTCGGCATCCGGCATACAGACAACTCGAAGTCGTAAATACTTTTAGAACCATGTTAGAAAATGTTAAAAAAGGGGGTAGCATCGTGGAAATCGATGAATTAATTTTCGTAAAACGAAAAAAACAGTGTTAGGAAAAATCTACTACAAAACTGTGTTTTAGGTGGTATTTTTGTATAATTGGTACATATATGCTTTGCATACTTTACAGAAATTTATTATAAAAAAATTAAAGTGACAGAGCTAAAAGAAATGTGGAATTAAAATCCATTTACAAACCTGTTTCCAGTAGAATTCGAGCACACTATGCGTAATTGAGATATTGACTAATGGAAATGATAGCATTTTCACGCAATTACTTTAGATTTTGAGTCCGAAAGTGCATTTTTTAAAGTGAGTTTTATTTATATTTTCAGAAATGAACATTTTTAAGAATTAAAACTTGTCAAAAAAAATTCTTTTTTTTTTAAATAGTTGAGCTTTTTTTACTTTTTAAGATTGATAAAAAGTATTTTTCATTGATCATTACGTCATTTACGATATGGATAAATTTTCGGTATAAATTATTAACATTTTCTAGTCATTTAATATTTAACATTTAGAAAAAAATATTTCATTTTAAAATTAAATATTAAATATCTATATTAACCATGCTCAAATGATAATCTTAATTTTCTTTAAATAATAACTTTTGATATCATAATTCAATCTCATTCAGAGCATATCTATTTTATTTTCTATATGTGACATCACATTCGTCTCTTTTTAGTACTTACTCAAAATTCATATACCTTGTGTTATTAGAAATGAATATATGAAAATTTATGCTTTGTTTCAAATATGACGTTACGTTGATATTTTAAAAAGTCTTAATGGAAAGTATTCCCGTGACGTCACAATTGGTAAATGTTGAATTTTATCGCCTCGAACGGAAAGAAAGCAAATGGTTTATTTTTTTACAGATTAATATCTGGGAAAAAATGTTAAACTATTTATATTCTTTTCAGTGTAAAAGAAATGTTTTATAATCGTCTGCTTTATATAAGTAAAAAAAAAAAAAAAAAAAAAAAAAAAAAAAAGAAAACAGTATTCTTATGATGTCACAATTGGTAAAATTGCGGTTTTTAACCTCGAACCGAAAAACGGAATAGGGTCCATTTATGTATTTCATTTTGTTTTAACACGTGAAAATCTTCAAATTAAAATTAATTACCAAAGAGAAATTAGTATTCTCTTTTTCTTATTCTTTGGCAACAAAAAAAGAATAATGATTAAATTTGAATAAATATAACCGGGATATTGTGAATTAATTCTGTATGAAAAATAATGAAATTTTGAATTTTTAAGAAAAATATTTGAATGAAATTAATTAGGATGAGCGAAGCGAATCCTCTACTAGTCCACTCAAATTACAATTTGTCGTACGCTTTACAAAAAAACTATTCAATATTTTAACTTCAAATTAAACACAAAAATAAATTATGATCTGTAGATTTGCAGAATATATTTTTTTTTTACAGTAAAACGTTAAAAAAATTATTATTTTAATTAATTTATTTTACATGCATTTCCAATACGGAAGCATTTTAGCAAATAAATAAAAAATGAAACGCGTATATTTTCAGAAAAAAAAGTTTAAATCATGGAGTAAATAATTATAGATAGAATCATGATTAATTTATTAAATAAAACATGTTTTCATTATTCGCGTTTGTAATGACCGAAAGATGGCGTTGTTATAGACCTGATAATCGTTTGTTTACGTTTGTTTGTTTACGTTCCATGCTGTAGCACTGTAGCATAGAACCAGTTTAAAGAGCTAGTTAAAGTGCAGTTTTTTTATCTTTTTTATTTAATTATGGGAGATAAATTACAAATATCGACAATTTTAGAATTTCTAAGATGCTGGAAAATCTAGTAATTGCTTTAGAGAAGCTGAAGCAATTATTGATTCAAAGAGATTAGTAATGTGCGGCATTAAAGAATGCAAAGAAGAAGAAATAGAGATTGTAGGCTCGTGTTTACAAACAAGCCAAACAAAAGGAAATCCCCATATTATTTCAGGTTTGCTAGTAAAGGAAAACAAAAATTTGAAAATAAAAAAATTTCTTGCTCTTGCAAAGCTGGGTCAAGCGAATCATGCAAGCATTGTGTTGCGGTCATGTTATTTTGCCATGAGTAAGTCAAATGTACTTTTTTATATTATAGATCTAAACTTTGTGTATAAAATTTTGATTTTTGATAATTTTAATACAAAGAACCCAACGTTGCATTCGTTATAGAACTGTTTATTTATTTATCGGCCTTTTAAACACTGATTTCAGCGGAAGATGCTCATGGTATCAGTTCTATTTCTTTTAGTTCGACTTTGTCCGCGAGAGGGCGTCTATTTCATTTCAAACGCGAATCCCGCAAAATCGTTTGCACAAATGGCACTTAAACATTTTAAAAGAATTGTATTATAATTTTTTTTTTTTTTTTGTAAACTGGCAACAAAATAATTGTAAACAAATAAAATTAATTCTTAAATTTGTTATATAAATGAAAAATTAAAAGATCTGCGTGAAGTTGTTGGTTCAAGCTCTTTATAAATATTTTTGCGAAGGTCGTATTGTGGCTAAATAATATCGACTCATTAATCAGAAGGATTTTATAGAAAAATAAGACTTTAATAAGTTCGCAAACACAACAATAATTATTCGTGAAAACGTCACTGCGAGAATGAGAGAGCGCTTCGTTAAAAGGTAATTCCATTAATTGAGTTGCCATTCGCAGAAAGTAAACAGTTCTCCCACGCGGAGAGAATTACAGCAATTCTCATACGCTAACATGTATAAAAATGAAGAAATTAAAGTAAAATGTTTTACAGTTGAAAATTCATAGTATCAACGAAAGCAGATTTCAAATGTTTTTTCCAGAAAATAGGATTTTGAAGAAGTAACTTTCTTCAAGCTTTCTTCAAATATATTATTCTAAAATAGCTATCAAAGATTATCGGATGTTGATTACAAAGATTGGAAACATGCATATTTCAAACAATTAAAAAACACCAGTGGCTACTTGAAATTGTAAAAACATCTTTAAAAGAGCTTTTAGTTGAAAATTAAAAAAAAATTGTAAAAGTTTGCTTCGAAAATATCTTATGCCAGTTTTACATCATAAGTAAAAAATTAAAATGCGCCAAAACATAAAATAACGTTTTTGTTTAATAAAGATGCAAAAATAATAATAAAAAAAATATTGTTACTTTCAAATATCTGTTTTATAAAATAATGCTTCGCGAATCCAAACAAAGCATGGCTTTTGCTAGTAAAAATTAACCTATATTCTTTTCAGGCCAATAATCTTTCTATATACAAAGATTCAAAGAACCATCCGTTTTGAAGTCAATTTCATTCCAAGTTTCGGACACACTTTCATATTTATAATATACAAGGTGGAACCCGTCGAATTTCGACGAAAGTAAATGTTTAAGAAGGAAATGTATCATTGATTCATAATATACCTACAAAATTATCTACAGTAAAAAATGCATCTTATAGTGGTCAAACTCTCAAATAAATTTTATTTAAAGCAAAAATTGAGAAAAAAAAATGCTATTTCTATAAAACACAGTTGTCCAAATTATTTAATTTAAACATTAATCGCATATGTAAAAATATAATAATAAAGCAAAATATAATAAAGATCAGTTATTCGCGTTTGAAATGAAATAGACGCCCTCTCGCGGACAATGTCTGAAACGAAATAGAACTGATACCGTGAGCATCTTCTGCTGAAATCTGTGTTTAAAAGGCCGATAAATAAATAAACAGTTCTATAATAAATAAATAAATAAACAATTCTATAACGCATGCAACGTTGGGTTCTTTGTATTAAAATTATCTAAAATCAAAATTTTATACACAAAGTTTAGATCTATAGTATAAAAAAGTACATTTGACTTACTCATGGCAAAATAACATGACAGCAACACAATGCTTGCATGATTCGCTTGCTCCAGCTGCATGGAACAAACCGCATTACGTAAACAAACGATTATCAGGTCTATACAACGCCACCTTTCGGTCATTACAAACGTGAATTAAGATGAAGTTATCAACTGAGGCTCTTATATTTAATGTAAATGCGTATGGAAAAAAAATCAGACACGATTTAAAATTTCACGTGCAATCTAAACCCGTCATAATTTCCATCTTAAAATTTACGTGCGCACATTTAAATTTTTATCGATTTTAAGAGAAAATATCGTATTTTTGTTGCCTCAATTACAAAATTCTTCCTAAAACTATAAAAAAATTAATATGTTAAGAATAAATTGAGATACAGCTTCCAAATAAATTGCGTTTAGAAGTACATATTTTTTTGTATACGATGGTGTAAAAATTGAGAATTTGCAACGTTGAGAAGTATAAAATTCGCAGTACCGAAAATTGCAAAACTGAATTGCATGGGAAAGTGTTGCCATTCGCAAAATAACGTATGCGTTACGCACAAATGCGTTTGGGCTTTATAATATAGATATACGATATAAGGTTATATGCTATGTCTACTTGTACGAAATGTTGCCGGAAAACATGCATTTGTAGAAAGGAAATAGGGAAAAAATCCCCATTTTTTCTATTTTGAGTGTCGTTTGTGGAAGTGGCTCTGTTGATTTGTTATGCTTGGTATACACAGATAACTTAAATTACATTTTGCGGATCATCGCCTACATATCAAACTTTCAACTAACTTTTAAAATTTCATTGGTAAAACCTAGTTTTCAGAAAGTGTTTTTAATCTTGAAATTATCATTTTTCAAGATTTGATCATCGAATACTACATTATTTTTACGCACTTTTCTGAACAGATATTCACTCTAAAAAGAAAAGCCAGAAAAAACAAGCAAGAAAAATCATGCGCTAAGCATAGATTATGAAGCACTATTCAACGCTTCATGAAATCTTTAACTAAACTTCATTATTTAGGTAAATAAGGATATAAAACCAAATATAGCCAAATATGTATTCCAGTACTATTGAACAGTACTGTATTTCATTTGTCAGCTAATATACATACTATATAATGGGAAAATTTAGTTTAGCAAAAGATGTTTAGTAGCTTGAAATTTCTCTTTCAGCAATTTATACTAATAGATGAAAACACACTTGAATACTTTGTTCAAGCTTGTAGTTTGCCTGGTACCTTTATTACACATCAGTCTTAAGATAAAATTTATTTTAAACTAGGACTTCCCTCAGAGGGATTAGTCTGAGCGATATTGCTGAGAATACACATTTAATAACTTATGATAAGTAAAGAAAATAAGATGTTAACTTTAATTGGTCATTTATTGTGATAAAATTATCTAATTAGTGCTAGCAGGTGCATTTTTAAAAATACATAGATCAATATAATGCTTCATTTTTCTTTTATTAGTAATTCTTAGTATTCATTTTTCAATTATTGGTATTATCCAGTAAAAAACTCACTTTACCCGAATTACGTCAAACTTTTTATAAAAGTGCCTAAGTCCATATAACAGCGATGTATTGTGAAAAGTATTAAATACAATGTAGTAAGACACTTAAACAAACGCAGGTAATAAATCGCCAAATATTGTTCTTTTTGCCCTCTCTCGAAATGCATTTTTTCCGTACATTTAAAAAACACGATTTTGAGTCATCTTATTTAAAATTGAAATAAATAAATAAGAGGAAGCAATAATAGCATAAGTCAAAACATTTTATTTCAGCATCAAGGAATTGTATCGTAATTACACATGTGGAAAAAAGCTGCTTTTGGCCAAAAAACGTTGTCTTCACTAAATTTGAATCCGATTAAAAAAAGTACCGTGATTAATTAAAATGTCACAGGCAGGGCTGCCAAGTCTCCGGCATTTTGAATACCGATATTTTAATACAGAAAATGTTTTATTAAATTGGAACATTCTGCGGATTTAATAAATAACTTTTCCTATAAGAAAATTCTGCTGTGCAATAAGCGGGGGCTTAGCATCTCTGTATAGGAATATTTCGTAATCTACTTTTTAACCTTAAAAAAAGCAACGACCATTTTTCGGGTACAAAAAGTATTGCTAATTGTTCCATTTTGCATATAAAGTACTGATTGTAATATTGATACATCTATGGTGATAAATTTCCAATAATTTTTCAAATCCCATTTATTTTATTAAAAATATAAATCTTTTATTCATTTAGTTTAAAATAAATGGCTTTTAACTAATTTCATAATACTTTTGAAATATCACTTTTCATTGGCCATTTTTTTTAAAGCATTTAGAAAATGGTTGTTGTTTTTACTCAAATATAGACTTTGGTCTGTCCGCATTTTATTTTATTATTATTATTATTTATAAATGGTGGAAAAATATTCATACTTAATTCATAACGTACATAATATATGACTCTGTTATAACATAAGTCACCTTTTTATTATCATAAAAATTATGTTTTTACTGATTTTTATTAACTCAATAGGAAAAATTTTGTGCTTTGAGCAATAAATGTCCGCATTTCATTTATTTAGTATTTATTTTAACAAAATTCTTTGTATTTAGAAGAGTTTTTATTTAAATAGGAAATCCAAATGTCGTTGTTAATAAAGAAGAAAGTTTAAAAAAAAGTTACAAAACGAGTAGACCCATACTATCAAATATGGAAAAACGACGAATCCAAAAAAGACGTCGTATGAAATATCATCTTTTAAAGCAAAAAAAAAAAAAAAAAACGAGGTCTGATTATCGAGCCTACTGATTACAAAGTGTGCATTACATTAAAAAAAAATTACTGCAAATATTGATTTTTTTTTTTTTTTCGTTTGTGCAGTTTTGGCTTCAAAAGGTGCGCTATGATGCAAAAAGATATAAGCGACTATGAAAACACACTTGTTAAACGTTCAAGCTCAGTTTTACAAATAAATATGGCACATTATATGCCCTATACACACCGAGGTAACTAATTGGTGCCAAAATTTCGTTCAGTTGCCTAACATGCTGGCTATCATATAAATGTTATAATAAATTGTTTGTTCTAAAAATATTATCATTTATTGATTGTTATTTCTTTTTTTTAATAACAGAAAATGTTTCGTTTACTCCTTTTTTTTTTCATTTTGAAATAAATAAATAACGTGTTATTATAGCATGCTATATGTATCTGGTAATCAAAACTATGTTTTTGCCTAATTGGCATAAAAAATCTCGCCAAACCCGGTGCTTATATCTCTAGTATATTATCTCAAGTATTTTATTTATGTATACTATCATTGTTTTTACATACCACTTACTTCTTCTTGTATATAAAAATAGGTAAGTGGCTCCTTTATGCCGTATAAATTGTATAAATCTTTAAAAAATAGCCCCCATTGCCCCTTTTTGGATCGAATTAAAAAAAAAAAAAATCAATGTCTAATTCCAGTATTGCTCCCAGGTATGCATACATATTCCAAATTTCAAAGTTGTATGCCAACAGGAAATGGATGAAAAATGGGAAAAGATGTCACATATGCACCAGAGTACATAATTGGCGTCAAAATGGCATTATTTTATCTGAGATGGTAACACGACTTTATTTATTATTTGTTTATTTACTCATAAAATGATTATTTACTTTCATTTCCTTTTTTTAATTATATAAAATATTTCTATTTATAGTTATTAATTATTATTATTTTATTTACTGTATGTTCTTTTTGAAAATAGAAAATAATTTAAAAATGTGTATGTAAGCGTTATTTGAAAACGGAGTTTACGTCAAATGGGCTTTGAAAAAAATTGCGCCAAACCTGATGCGCTTGTGGTATCTGTGCCGAAAAATTAGTGACCAGAATTGACTTCCACACACAAACAAAATATAAGTTAAAAGAAAATATGCAATAAAAATAAATATAAAGGGAAAATGATGTCATAAAAGAAACTTTTTATTTTAAAACTTAATTGTTTCTAATTTTCACACGCGAAATATATAAAACATTCTTTTAGCGATCAAAAAATGCTATTAAGAGATTATCACAAAACCTCAAAATCAAAGTTTTTATGACATTTTTTTTATATAAAAAATAACAGTTTTATTTTCCTGCATGATTAATATTTAAAATGTTTTATTGCATTCAATATTTCTGAGTGCGTAAATCATTACTAAATACTCGATGTACTGATTCGGTTATCTACGAAAATATCCAGCCGGTGAAAATCACGCGCACCAAATTTCTGTAACGTATGCAAATAAATTGTGCTTTTTTATCATATTAAACTCAGATAATTTTTAATATAATTTTTAAACTATTTGGAATTAATTTTTAAAAGTAGGTGCATTCACCAGATTACCTTCATAGGTACCTTCTGTTACAAACAGAATCGAAATCCGACAAGTACTTTTTGAGATTTGCTTGACGAAAGAATTTTTTTTACTTTTAATATCGTTACGTACTCTGAGTATAAGACTTCGCTACGCTCAGACAACTAAAACACTCTTAAAAAACTGAAATAACTTTCCTATAAATTATCATTCATAGGCTCCATGTACCCAATTCTTTATGTGGCCCTGTATATCATTTTATCTATATTATGCAAACATTTCTTAGTAAATTTAATGCAGTTCAGCGTAAACATGCATAATTTATTTAAGAATCAGCTTTTAGTAATTTATGCTCATATTCAGTAACGTTGACGAGCTCTTTTGGATAACCCTGTATATTAAGTATAGCATTTATACATACCATATAATATGTATGAATTTTGTGAAACTGATACGGGCATATAATAAAAAAATTCATTTCATTTATCCATCAGCTATCATCGGATACATATACAGTGCTTCGGAAAGAATGTACCATTTGGAATCTTTTGTGTGTCCCTGTAAATACTATAAGGCAATTTCGTATAATTTGTACTAAGCCTCATTGATATACATTCGAGTCTCTATATAACGAAGACCACCGTTCCAGTAAAAAATTCGTTATATAGAGAAATTCGATGTATAGAGAATGATGTTAAAAATCGTATTTAATGTGTGAAATTTAAACAAAAATTATTTTTGATCTTTTGAATTAAGAATTTGAAATGTTTAAAAGTAAATATTAACCTAACATTTTATTTGTTAATTATTTAAGCTTTTCCAAAACAGAGGACAGACATTTATTTGAAAGCTTAATGAAAATCAAATAAGGAAGACTTGCATTAATTTCAGACGAAGAAATCTGTAATTTTTTATTGTTTTAATTTTAAAATTGTTACGCCCTCAAAAAAATGCTTAAATTTTACCAAGGAATGAAAAATTGTAGTTAACATTTTCCTCCATTTAAAGGCCCCTCTTATGCGCTTCTCATTGATTCCTCTCTTACATGTGTATCAATCCAATTGACACTGTTTTGGAAGAATGTGGAAAGATGTGTGGGAGGTGGTATGAATTCGTTGGATTTAAAGAGCAAGGAGAGAAGTAATAATAATAAAAAAAAAAACCTCAGCACTGACGATAAATAAAAAATAAGTGATGGAAAATTCATTCCATATGATTTCGAAGCTTTTTAAAATGGGTTTTTTAAGACAAATTTATGAAAAAATTCGTTATATGGAGATAGATATTTCGCAATATAGAGACTCTTTTTAATGTAATCATGCGAGAAGGGGACCGTTCCTACTAAAAATTCGTTATATAGAGAAATTCGATGCATGGAGTTTCTATATTGAGAGACTCGACTGTACATCAACTTTATTATACACTAGCAGTTACCCGTGACTTCGTTCACATAACATTTAAAGAAGAAATAATTGATCAATCAAGCAAAAAATTTCGATGATGAAAAGCATGTGTAATTAACTTTTTATCGCGAATTTATGGTGAAAAAACTTTTGATAATCCCTATTTGCTAATTTGTTTGCTGGTCAAGATTTTCCTTTCAGCGATTAATACTAATAGATAGAAACATTCTTGAATTCTTTTGTTAAGCCCTGTAGTTTTCCAAGTGCCTTTAATACACGAAAGTATCTTTCTAAAATTTATTTCAAACAAAAATATTTCTTATTACTACCTAAATTACATTTTCAGAAATTATCGTCCGAAGACAACCTTGTATCCAGTTCTTTGCGGGACCTTGTTTATCATTTTATATATATACTACAAACATTTCTTAGTTTACTAAATGCAGTTCAAAATAAAAATGCATATTTTATTTAAAAACCACCTTTAAGTAAATTACGCTCATATTCAGTAACCTTTCGGAGATCTTTTGTGTAACCCTGTATATCTAAATTTAACTATTTATACTATTACCATTTATACTCTCCATTTAATATGCATACATTTAGCGAAACTTAAAAGCACATATCATAATTCAAAATGCATTTCATCCATGCAACAGTCATCATCCATGATATACAGTACTTCGGATAGAATATATAATATTTGAAATCTTTTGTGTGTCCCTGTAAATGCTATGCACTTCGTATTATGCATGAAATAACTTACATTAAGCCTCAGCAACATATACCAATTTGATTATACATGAAATCGTTTACCATAATTAAAATATTTCGGAAACTGTTCCTCCCTTTATTCCTATGCAATGGAATTATTCTGTCTGACCCTGTAAATGAATAGTAAGTGTCCTTTTCACTACATACTTTACAAAATGCATATTTTAGTGCACTTTGTAAATGCATATAAATTTGAATATGTTCTACAGGCTGTAACATCGTTAAATTTAATTAAAACGATTTTTCCCCATAATGCCGTAATATAAGGAAATTTTTTGACTATCCCTGTAAATAAACCAATCATGGTAGAAACTTTATTTTCAATAGGTATTCGTGCTAGGTAAACGTTAAGAACGTCCAAAAATTTCATGGAAATCGGAGTATATTTACGAAAGTTAGAAAGCGACCAGACAGATAGACAAACCGAAAACATAATAACTTTTCAACTTTGTTCGAAAGTGTTAAAAAATCGAGCCAAAAATATATTAATCAGTGATTTTATTTTCCACCTTTTCCCCGCAAAAAATTTCTTCCATTGATAATTATGAGTTTTGAATAAAAATATTCATTTGTATGTAACTTATAACTTATTAATTAGTATAAGTAAAAAATATTTCTGATTCATTTTAAATATGACGTCATTATGTATCTCGCTCCATTAGCTACTGATATTCATACCCCTTGTATTTTTAACGACTGCTATAAAGTATTTGTTTTATTTCAACTATGACGTCACATTTTCATGAGTGAACCATTTTATTAAAAATATAATTCTTTTTCATTCTTTTTACTTTTAATTTGTGTCACCATATTTTACACAAAAATTCCCATTAACTAAACAAATATCCTTGTTAAATGTATTATAAAAAATACACCTTTTATTTTTATTTCAAACATGACATCATATTTATTTTCTTTTAAATTATTTTATTATAGTTTTTCGCGTGGAAGTTTTCTATTAAAAATTCATTGCCGCTGAAAAATTATTATTCCAATTTTTTATTTTCTTGGCAACAGGAAAGGAAAATGGTTAAATTTTATCTGAAAAATGCCTATTGATTTTGTATGAAATTAAATTTTGAATTATTAAGGAAAATATTTGAATAAAATAAATAAAAATTACCCTATTATTTAATCCGGACTTCTAACTTTACGTCTGCAAAATTTCAAAGCAATCGGTTCAGTAGTTACGGCGTGAAAGCGGAACAAACAAACAAACAAACAAACTCACTTTCCGATTTATAATATTAGTAAGGATGAAACAGCTTAATATATTTAAAATATGTCACACTCAATTTCCCCTTTTACCATTATCTAATGGAATTCTTTTGTGTGACCCTGTAAATGAATAATAGCTACATTTTCACCTTATATTTTATAAAATGCATATTTTAATATGTTTGACAGGGTATAACATCTTTAAAATTCCTTTGAAACGATTTTTCCCCATAGGCCGTAATGTAATGGGAAACTTTTGATTCGCCCTGTAGATAAACTAATCATGGTAGAAACTTCATTTTCAATAGGGCTTGTGCTAGGGTAAACGTCAATAACGTCCTAAAATTTCATGGCAATTCGAATATTTTAACGATTTTTCCCCATCGGCCGTAATGTAATGGGAAACTTTTGATTCGCCCTGCAGATAAACTAATCATGGTAGAAGCTTCATTTTCGATAGGGCTTGTGCTAGAGTAAATGTCAATAACGTCCTAAAATTTCATGGCAATCCGAGTATATTTACGTGAGTTAGAGCGCGGACAAACGGCCAGACGGACGGACAATCCGAATGCATAAGCACTTTTCAACTTCGTTGGAAAGTGCTAAAAAAGGACGGTTTTACTGAAATTGTACTGATAATAAAGATGCCAGTACAATTTACTGTCTTTTAACGGAAAAACTTTCGTAAATTCTAGAAAAAAAGGGAAACTATCTTGCAATGGTAATTGATTTATGCATGAACTAGTTGGATGTGTCAATCCCAAAACTTTCTTCTATCTCATAAGTATATTTTAAAAAAGCGTGGTAACCCCCAAAATTTCCCACTATCGAATTTCCTCGAACATTTGACCTAGCCTACTGAGATTCTGGTATCCGAAAAGCCTAAAACGCAAAATGTAATTAATATTCTGAGAAAATGAGCTTAGTAGTGCCTCATGTTGGGTAATTTATACTAAAACCTAATAAGCATCCATTGATGTCAAGAAATCTGAAATTTGATGGAATTTCGTCCTTTAGTTCTTGAGATATAGTTATAACAAAAAATTTGCAAATTGTAGCACAGCAACACCATATCTTGGACAATTTATGCCAAAACGTAAAAAAGCGTCTAATTATGTTATGGTTTAAAAGTATCTGAAGTTTGATGAAATTCTGTGCATTAGTTCTTGAGATATAGCTAGTTTTTTAAAAAAAGTGTAAAATATAGCACAGCAGCACCATCAGTTGAAGGATTTATAACAAGACGTAATCATCATGTAATTAAGTTATATGTCATTTTGTAACAAAATATGAAGTTTGATGAAATTCTGTGCGTTGGTTGTTGAGATATAGCTATCGGAAAAATCGTACAAAATGCAGCATAGCTGCACCACCTGTTGCAAGGTTAATACCAAAATGTAATCAGCGTCTAATTATGTTACATATTCTAGTGTAACAGAATCTAAAATTTGATGAAGTTCTCTGCATTAGTTCTTGAGATATAGTTATCACAAAAATCGTGCAAAATGTAGCATAGCAGCGCCACCTATAGGGCAGTTCACACCAAAATCTTATCAGGGCTATGTATCTCAAGGTATCGCGTAATCTGAAGTTTGGTAAAATTCTGGTCATTAGTTCTTGAGATATAGCTATTATGAAATCATGAAAAACGTGGCATAGCAGCGCCACCTGCTGGCCAATTTACACCAAAACTTAATCAGCGTCTATGTATATCAAGGGGTCACAGAATCTGAAATTTGGTGAAATTCTGTGCATTAGTTCATGAGATATAGTAATCTTGAAAATCATGAAAAACGTAGTATAGCAGCGCCACCTGCAGGCCAATTTACACTAAAAACCAATAGGCACTAATTCATATCAAGGTCTAACTGAATTTAAAATTTTATTAAATTCCGAGCATTAGTTCTTGAGATAGAGCGCCCACAAATTTTTTGTCACATACAGACAGACTCAGAGACAGACTGACAGACTCACAGGCAGACGGACAGACTCACAGACAGACATTTTCTAAAAATAGTCAAAACGTGTTCAGGACCTTCTAAAACGTATAAATCCGTCGAAAACCGGAAGTCGAAAATTTTCATGAATCCAATACTTTCTTCTTGTAAAGATAGAAGAAAGTAAAAAAAAGGATGATTTTACGGAAATTGTATTGGCAATCGAAACGTCAATACAATTTACTGTTTTTAACGAAAATATTTCCGTAAATTTCAGAATATTTTCGGCTTTTTTCGTTTTTTTCTGGAATTTACGGATTTTTTTTCCGTTTGAAAACAGTAAATTGTACTGGCGTCCTGATTACCAGAGTACAATTTCCGTAATATAGTTCGTTTTTTACAGTGTTGCATTTAAAAATTCACGCACAAATCTATTATTTTTTCAATTCACCTGATTTTTCAATATAAAATATTCATTACGAAATTATAATGAAAAATCTATGAATAACAACTATATTAATGCTTATTGATTGATAAATGGATAACTTACCATACGAGACTATATCATTTTAATTTTCAGCACGAATTTTTTTATTTTTTCGTTTTATTTAAAACACCATTATAATAGGGGCTTAAAAAAGGAAAAGGGATATATGAGACATACTTGATCTTGTCTCAAAATACAATCACATGAAAAAACCGATGAAACCAGAGAAAAAAAGTAAAGCTTGATCTAAAAAAGTGACAGCAAAATATTGGCAAATAGCTTGTCTAAAGAAGTGAATAACTGCGTAGAAAACTAATGGCACAGACTGATTG
>CAXHSM010000313.1:0-11000 GCA_964019185.1 Maratus speculifer
AATTTTCAAATAAATAAATTTTAATATTAATAGAATTTTTGACTTTCCGAAGAAAAAAAGGAACTTATTTTTAATGTTTTAATACTTGTCGGTTAAAAAAATTAAACTATATTTATTATCGAAATGAATTCATCTACATTAATTTAAAAACATATAATATTTATAACCAGTAACGCAGAACTTTTTCAAACCCTGTTAATGAGATTTTATAACAAAAGTGTTATTATATAATTGAATTACTGTTTTTAAAATGTGTTGTATGTATGTGCGTGTTTTGAATGTATCTGTATGTTGTATGTATGTATGTGTGTGTGTGTGTCGTATGTATGTGTATGTTGTATGTATATGTATGTGTGTGTGTGTTGTATGTATGTGCATGTTGTATGTATGTGTGTGTATGTATGTATGTGTGTGTTGTATGTATGTGCATGTTGAATGTATGTGTATGTAATTTTTTTTGCCGATAGGTGTGATCTTTAGCTGAAAGTGACCTAGGGTCAAAACTTTCACCCAGGAATCGCCACGAGGAGGCAGATCACATGATTCCCGTATTGCACACATTCACATACATTATTTCGAGCGATATTTTTAGCGAAACATAATATGCAATTGAAGTTTTAGAATAATTAAAAAATAACTTTAAAATTTAAATGAAAGAATGTTTCAAAATGGAATTTTACGTACTAACATTTAATCGCGCTCGTCGGTTTTTACTGTTTGGAGGTCTGTTAATTTTCCTTTAACCTTGGAAAACCTTGCGTCAATAAGGATATTTCAGAAAGACCCCCACTTTGGGTACTCTTTTAAACTAATATTTGTAATGAGATGTGTTCGCGCGCGTCGGCCTAACTGTTTGGAGTATCAACATAAAATCAGCAAATTAATACAAAATATTTCAAATAGTAAGAAAATGATTGATTAAAATCACCAAGTAAGAATAAAAATACTTCAAGCAATGAGAAAATAAATGTTTAAAATCAAAAATTTAACATTTAAAGGTTTTATCTTCAGATCTAAATAATTTGTGAAAAATGCTTTTAAATATTTTAAAGCTGTATTGAAAATAATATTTTTCATACCTTAACATCAAAAAAAGTGTTAAATCCAAATCGATGAAGAGTTTAATAATTGTTTTCTCAAAGAGAGGATACTAAATTCGTTGCAATATATGTGTGTGTGTGTAAACATAAATGAATCATTCTTATCTGCTTATCTGATAGCGTTTTCCGAAAAGGGTTGAATCTCTGAATCATAACTGATAGGAACTGGGGTTGATGTGTTATCTTAATTAATCTTAATGAGTACTATATCTAATTAAAATTATTTGACTTGAAATAAAATAACGTCTGTTGAGCAATATCTTTTGAAAACTTAAGATTTAATTATTTAAATCAAATTAAAGGCTTTTTTTTATCTCATCGATTTATTTTAAATAAAACTAAAATATTTATATTTTTCTGTACTTTGTTAGCAAAATAAAGAGTGTATCACATTCATTTCGGCTTTAACTGTTTGAAAATTTAAATTAACCTATAATTAAAATGATTACATAAGGTTGAGTATGCGATCTTTTAAATGAAATCTAGTTAAAAACGGAACACGCATTCATATAAAACTTTAAATACTTATGGTGTTGTGTATAATGCAATGTATGTATTAAATATTAAATGAAAAATATGAATTAACAATAAATGAAAGACATTAACATTAATAAAATATTAATTAAACATTGCATTGATTAAAAACTTAATGAAAAATATTAATTTGGGAATACGCATCCTTATAAAACTTTAAACATTTATGCTTTTGGGTATAATATTATGGATGTATTAAATATTAAATGAAAAATATGAATTAACAATAAATAAAAAATATTAATTAACATTAATAAAATATTAATTAAACATTGTGTTAATTAAAATATAGATTAAAAATTTAATGAAAAATATTAATTTCTCATGTAATTAAAATAACACTTTATAAATTAATGAATTAATAATAAATGAAACATGTTCATTCGAAACAACTTGAGAAATACTAATTTGTAATGAAATTAGAAAATACCAATTAATTTAATATTAATTAAAAATTAAATGAAAACTATTTATGAGAGACACATTGAAAAATATTCTCACCTTAAACTTTCATTCGCCAATCCTTAAATCCAACCTTCATCGTTGCTTACCTGTTAGGAAATGTCTGATAACAACAAATTCTTATCTTTAACGGTATTTCCCGAAGGCTGACTCACTAGATAAGTAACAATGACAAGTTCAAATCTGAAATTAAGAGTTTATTCATATTGAATATAATTAATATAATGTTTAATTAAAAAGGGACTTAATTTATTTAATACGTCATAATTAAGAATTTAATTAAATCCTAATATAATTTTTTTATCTAATTAATAGAATAAAAAAGAAATTCTTTTCAACATTTTCAAGAAACATCAAGTTATCGAATACTTAATAGATTATTTTTTTAATGAATGTGTAATTAACATTTTTAAAGGATTTTTTTCTAATTAATTAGTGTTTAATTAAAATTTTCATAATTAAAATAAATATATAAAATAAAAAAGGAATTCTTTTCAAAATTTTCAAGAAACACCAAATTATTATTAAGCAATATTTCGAATAACTACAAACTTTAATCATGATGAGTCATCACTGTGAATGATCTTTTCTTCTCATATGTTATAAAAACAAGTTTAAGTACCTAAATTTATTGATATATTTCATTGTGTGTTGGATCCTTCTTTACTAATCTCGTTAAAATTATTCATTTACCAATGATTTAAATTTCACATTTTAAAGTCATTTATATAATATACTAACATTTGACTATTAAATATCAAATAATGGATATGCACTTTTTACACTCACATCTTACAATGTAATTAGTAACCAAATGTAATGATTTTTAAGCATGTCTTCTTAATTTTTTTACAATGAAAGACTATCACAGTTGAATATTTAGCTTTCTGTTTATAACTTTATCGAGAAATATATAATGCATACCACACGATTTCATTAAATGAATCACAATACATTTCAAACTTCTCATTTTCAATGTTTTATATATACTAGTGTTTATCAAATAGGTGTTTATTCTGAACAATCATTACTTAGTATATTGATGAAAAGTTTGTGTTGAACGGTTTTTAACTTAAATGGTGTGAGAGAAGGATATATTAGGACAGAAGTTATTAAATATAGAGTCTTTAAAGTTTATACCCGTGCAAGAATTGGCATTTCAAGAAACAAAGTTGTGTCACATTTGAAAGCATTCTTTATATTCGAAACGCACACGTGATCACGATCACATCACTGAAGAGCATAGAGAAGCTGTTTATGTTGTATATAATTTGAATTTTCATTAACACAATATTATAACCGAAGTTTTTCGACAGTTTGAAAAATTATGATGTTCAACGTCTGCACACGTTAACACAGAATAAGATTAGCTTATGCCCTTTCGATGATAAGCGTTATTTGCAGGTAAGATGTATTAACATAACAAAATTTTCTTGGTAATTTTACTCGCAGGTTTCGAAACCACAAACATCTGATCATACTTCTCATTTTTAACACGCGACACTAACCATTGGGCCATTAAAGCCCGTAATTTAGTAACTAAAAATTAAGAAAGATCATCGAAAATGATTACTTCACACATGCAAAAATAATTTTTATTGTGACTTATCAGTTAAAAATCACGAAGAAAAGAAAAATATCACATATGTTTTGGATTACTTTGAGATTTTATGAGTCACTTCATCAGTTAAATAGACATAACCACTTCTTATGAATCACTACTTATGCTTAAATTTTGAAACACTTGCTTATATGAAATGTATTATATTTTAGTTTATCAGTGATAGTGCGATTACTTGTTAATAATTTTAATGTTATTAAAAAAATTTAAAAAAATCAAATGTGAATAATTAATTAAAAAAACACAAGTCACTATTAAAGGTTTGAACAAATTATTAAAATTATTTTACAAAACTTTTCAAATTATTTAAAAATGTTTCACTAATATTTAGTAATCGTCAAATTTTAATGTCGATAATCATTTATGTGAGTCAGGTTTTCTGTTTTAACTGTTAAGTTATCAGATTCCCCCTTCAAGTACATCTCATTGATAAGTTTTAATCAACCAATCAACTATTTATTTACCCCAGCAACCAGCTATTTGTTTACCCTAGTAACCAAAAAGCTTTTGTCGACACATGAACAAAATTTTGAAGATGCAAGACTCTTCATTTTCATTCGAAAAAACAATGACTTATGTAATAAATTTTTTCTTTACTTAAATGAAACCTTCACATGTGTATGGTAAAACTTGGAAAATTTCATTTAATGCACAAATTTAAAGTTAACAGACAAGGTCTTCACACATCTTTTAGTATTTTACTAACACTTTGCCAAATATCTTTAGAAAACAACAACAGAATTTTAAATAATTATTTTAATAAAAATTCTCTTTTGTAAGTGACATTATTAAACTAACTTGAAAAATTAACTTGGCAAAGCAAGTTTTCACTATTCCAACTAAGTAATATTCATAAGTTTTATATGATAAACAACCTGTTTGGTTATGTCCCAGCATGGCTTTATAAAATGTATCTAAAATAACCTTTAATATCAATGTTTAAAAATATGCGAATAATTCAGTTAGTCTTTTATAGATGATTATTTTCCCTTCTATTATTTAAAAGACATTTTAAAATAAAATTATTACTGATGCCAGTTTATCCCAGTGTTATGAAATGTGTATGCAAAACTTTTAATTCTAATTTTCACATTTTATTATTTCAAATTATTGTTTTCAAGTTGTACTAAAATTTGGAAAAAAATATTTAATTTTCATGCATAATTAAATTGAAATACTTTAATAATAAAGACACATTTAACATTGTATACTCACCTAATCCAACACTTTCACAAATACACGTCCGACTCGCTCCAAGGTTTAGGAAGAAATGAGAGATTCAAAGTCCTTATCAGAAAATGTTATCAGATAGTCTTATCTTAAGATAAGTGACGTCAGAGAACATATGTCATCAACTGGTCACGTGATGTATATCACATGACCAGTGCTTTGTTAATTAATCTTATTAATTAATTATTAAGTATTAAATTATTAATTATTAATTAATTAATTATTAAGTATTAAATTAAATTATTTAATATTATTAATTCTTTGTTATTAAAAAATAATAACTATTTTTAATAAGATTAATTAATAATATTAAATAATTTAATTTAATACTTAATAATTAATTAATTAATAATTAATAATTTAATACTTAATAATTAATTAATAAGATTAATTAACAAAGCACTGGTCATGTGATATACATCACGTGACCAGTTGATGACATATGTTCTCTGACGTCACTTATCTTAAGATAAGACTATCTGATAACATTTTCTGATAAGGACTTTGAATCTCTCATTTCTTCCTAAACCTTGGAGCGAGTCGGACGTGTATTTGTGAAAGTGTTGGATTAGGTGAGTATACAATGTTAAATGTGTCTTTATTATTAAAGTATTTCAATTTAATTATGCATGAAAATTAAATATTTTTTTCCAAATTTTAGTACAACTTGAAAACAATAATTTGAAATAATAAAATGTGAAAATTAGAATTAAAAGTTTTGCATACACATTTCATAACACTGGGATAAACTGGCATCAGTAATAATTTTATTTTAAAATGTCTTTTAAATAATAGAAGGGAAAATAATCATCTATAAAAGACTAACTGAATTATTCGCATATTTTTAAACATTGATATTAAAGGTTATTTTAGATACATTTTATAAAGCCATGCTGGGACATAACCAAACAGGTTGTTTATCATATAAAACTTATGAATATTACTTAGTTGGAATAGTGAAAACTTGCTTTGCCAAGTTAATTTTTCAAGTTAGTTTAATAATGTCACTTACAAAAGAGAATTTTTATTAAAATAATTATTTAAAATTCTGTTGTTGTTTTCTAAAGATATTTGGCAAAGTGTTAGTAAAATACTAAAAGATGTGTGAAGACCTTGTCTGTTAACTTTAAATTTGTGCATTAAATGAAATTTTCCAAGTTTTACCATACACATGTGAAGGTTTCATTTAAGTAAAGAAAAAATTTATTACATAAGTCATTGTTTTTTCGAATGAAAATGAAGAGTCTTGCATCTTCAAAATTTTGTTCATGTGTCGACAAAAGCTTTTTGGTTACTAGGGTAAACAAATAGCTGGTTGCTGGGGTAAATAAATAGTTGATTGGTTGATTAAAACTTATCAATGAGATGTACTTGAAGGGGGAATCTGATAACTTAACAGTTAAAACAGAAAACCTGACTCACATAAATGATTATCGACATTAAAATTTGACGATTACTAAATATTAGTGAAACATTTTTAAATAATTTGAAAAGTTTTGTAAAATAATTTTAATAATTTGTTCAAACCTTTAATAGTGACTTGTGTTTTTTTAATTAATTATTCACATTTGATTTTTTTAAATTTTTTTAATAACATTAAAATTATTAACAAGTAATCGCACTATCACTGATAAACTAAAATATAATACATTTCATATAAGCAAGTGTTTCAAAATTTAAGCATAAGTAGTGATTCATAAGAAGTGGTTATGTCTATTTAACTGATGAAGTGACTCATAAAATCTCAAAGTAATCCAAAACATATGTGATATTTTTCTTTTCTTCGTGATTTTTAACTGATAAGTCACAATAAAAATTATTTTTGCATGTGTGAAGTAATCATTTTCGATGATCTTTCTTAATTTTTAGTTACTAAATTACGGGCTTTAATGGCCCAATGGTTAGTGTCGCGTGTTAAAAATGAGAAGTATGATCAGATGTTTGTGGTTTCGAAACCTGCGAGTAAAATTACCAAGAAAATTTTGTTATGTTAATACATCTTACCTGCAAATAACGCTTATCATCGAAAGGGCATAAGCTAATCTTATTCTGTGTTAACGTGTGCAGACGTTGAACATCATAATTTTTCAAACTGTCGAAAAACTTCGGTTATAATATTGTGTTAATGAAAATTCAAATTATATACAACATAAACAGCTTCTCTATGCTCTTCAGTGATGTGATCGTGATCACGTGTGCGTTTCGAATATAAAGAATGCTTTCAAATGTGACACAACTTTGTTTCTTGAAATGCCAATTCTTGCACGGGTATAAACTTTAAAGACTCTATATTTAATAACTTCTGTCCTAATATATCCTTCTCTCACACCATTTAAGTTAAAAACCGTTCAACACAAACTTTTCATCAATATACTAAGTAATGATTGTTCAGAATAAACACCTATTTGATAAACACTAGTATATATAAAACATTGAAAATGAGAAGTTTGAAATGTATTGTGATTCATTTAATGAAATCGTGTGGTATGCATTATATATTTCTCGATAAAGTTATAAACAGAAAGCTAAATATTCAACTGTGATAGTCTTTCATTGTAAAAAAATTAAGAAGACATGCTTAAAAATCATTACATTTGGTTACTAATTACATTGTAAGATGTGAGTGTAAAAAGTGCATATCCATTATTTGATATTTAATAGTCAAATGTTAGTATATTATATAAATGACTTTAAAATGTGAAATTTAAATCATTGGTAAATGAATAATTTTAACGAGATTAGTAAAGAAGGATCCAACACACAATGAAATATATCAATAAATTTAGGTACTTAAACTTGTTTTTATAACATATGAGAAGAAAAGATCATTCACAGTGATGACTCATCATGATTAAAGTTTGTAGTTATTCGAAATATTGCTTAATAATAATTTGGTGTTTCTTGAAAATTTTGAAAAGAATTCCTTTTTTATTTTATATATTTATTTTAATTATGAAAATTTTAATTAAACACTAATTAATTAGAAAAAAATCCTTTAAAAATGTTAATTACACATTCATTAAAAAAATAATCTATTAAGTATTCGATAACTTGATGTTTCTTGAAAATGTTGAAAAGAATTTCTTTTTTATTCTATTAATTAGATAAAAAAATTATATTAGGATTTAATTAAATTCTTAATTATGACGTATTAAATAAATTAAGTCCCTTTTTAATTAAACATTATATTAATTATATTCAATATGAATAAACTCTTAATTTCAGATTTGAACTTGTCATTGTTACTTATCTAGTGAGTCAGCCTTCGGGAAATACCGTTAAAGATAAGAATTTGTTGTTATCAGACATTTCCTAACAGGTAAGCAACGATGAAGGTTGGATTTAAGGATTGGCGAATGAAAGTTTAAGGTGAGAATATTTTTCAATGTGTCTCTCATAAATAGTTTTCATTTAATTTTTAATTAATATTAAATTAATTGGTATTTTCTAATTTCATTACAAATTAGTATTTCTCAAGTTGTTTCGAATGAACATGTTTCATTTATTATTAATTCATTAATTTATAAAGTGTTATTTTAATTACATGAGAAATTAATATTTTTCATTAAATTTTTAATCTATATTTTAATTAACACAATGTTTAATTAATATTTTATTAATGTTAATTAATATTTTTTATTTATTGTTAATTCATATTTTTCATTTAATATTTAATACATCCATAATATTATACCCAAAAGCATAAATGTTTAAAGTTTTATAAGGATGCGTATTCCCAAATTAATATTTTTCATTAAGTTTTTAATCAATGCAATGTTTAATTAATATTTTATTAATGTTAATGTCTTTCATTTATTGTTAATTCATATTTTTCATTTAATATTTAATACATACATTGCATTATACACAACACCATAAGTATTTAAAGTTTTATATGAATGCGTGTTCCGTTTTTAACTAGATTTCATTTAAAAGATCGCATACTCAACCTTATGTAATCATTTTAATTATAGGTTAATTTAAATTTTCAAACAGTTAAAGCCGAAATGAATGTGATACACTCTTTATTTTGCTAACAAAGTACAGAAAAATATAAATATTTTAGTTTTATTTAAAATAAATCGATGAGATAAAAAAAAGCCTTTAATTTGATTTAAATAATTAAATCTTAAGTTTTCAAAAGATATTGCTCAACAGACGTTATTTTATTTCAAGTCAAATAATTTTAATTAGATATAGTACTCATTAAGATTAATTAAGATAACACATCAACCCCAGTTCCTATCAGTTATGATTCAGAGATTCAACCCTTTTCGGAAAACGCTATCAGATAAGCAGATAAGAATGATTCATTTATGTTTACACACACACACATATATTGCAACGAATTTAGTATCCTCTCTTTGAGAAAACAATTATTAAACTCTTCATCGATTTGGATTTAACACTTTTTTTGATGTTAAGGTATGAAAAATATTATTTTCAATACAGCTTTAAAATATTTAAAAGCATTTTTCACAAATTATTTAGATCTGAAGATAAAACCTTTAAATGTTAAATTTTTGATTTTAAACATTTATTTTCTCATTGCTTGAAGTATTTTTATTCTTACTTGGTGATTTTAATCAATCATTTTCTTACTATTTGAAATATTTTGTATTAATTTGCTGATTTTATGTTGATACTCCAAACAGTTAGGCCGACGCGCGCGAACACATCTCATTACAAATATTAGTTTAAAAGAGTACCCAAAGTGGGGGTCTTTCTGAAATATCCTTATTGACGCAAGGTTTTCCAAGGTTAAAGGAAAATTAACAGACCTCCAAACAGTAAAAACCGACGAGCGCGATTAAATGTTAGTACGTAAAATTCCATTTTGAAACATTCTTTCATTTAAATTTTAAAGTTATTTTTTAATTATTCTAAAACTTCAATTGCATATTATGTTTCGCTAAAAATATCGCTCGAAATAATGTATGTGAATGTGTGCAATACGGGAATCATGTGATCTGCCTCCTCGTGGCGATTCCTGGGTGAAAGTTTTGACCCTAGGTCACTTTCAGCTAAAGATCACACCTATCGGCAAAAAAAATTACATACACATACATTCAACATGCACATACATACAACACACACATACATACATACACACACATACATACAACATGCACATACATACAACACACACACACATACATATACATACAACATACACATACATACGACACACACACACACATACATACATACAACATACAGATACATTCAAAACACGCACATACATACAACACATTTTAAAAACAGTAATTCAATTATATAATAACACTTTTGTTATAAAATCTCATTAACAGGGTTTGAAAAAGTTCTGCGTTACTGGTTATAAATATTATATGTTTTTAAATTAATGTAGATGAATTCATTTCGATAATAAATATAGTTTAATTTTTTTAACCGACAAGTATTAAAACATTAAAAATAAGTTCCTTTTTTTCTTCGGAAAGTCAAAAATTCTATTAATATTAAAATTTATTTATTTGAAAATTGTTCTGCCAACGAAAAATTACACACGTCAAAAGATATTTCTGTTAAAAATCGCTTACTCTTTCAGAAAAGAAAGGACACACAAAAATTACTTATATTAAACACATTGTTATGTTAAAAAATATGCACGAATTTTGAAAAAGGGGTGTCTGGTGAGGAACACTTTATTATTTTAATTATTAAATTTCATTAATTGGAACAGAAATAGTTTTCATCAACATCTACACAATCACACGAAAGAAAGGCGAATACAGATTGCAATTCAGCAATTAAAAATTAGACCCCAAAAAATCACAAGATTCTTTTAAGTTTCCCAATAAAAATTATTACCGCTCAAAAGTTCTACAAATTGTTTTCGAAGTCACCTCATTAAAATGAATATTTAAAATAATTAAGTTCAAATTCCCGTTACAGACATGCGTTATTTATGATGGTTGAAGCTTATTCAGGTCTTTCTAAAGAAATCTAACAGTTATTCACACATGATTCGAGGGAAATCACAGATTCCGAACGGTTAGGTCAACGAGCGCAAATAAGTAAAATCCCATTTT
>CAXHSM010000314.1:0-78000 GCA_964019185.1 Maratus speculifer
CCCATTTTCATAAAAAATGTTCTGTTACTGAAATAGGTGTGAAATTTTTTATGATCAGTGTAATTTTCATTAGAAACCTGTACAAAGAAAAAATATTAACTTTTTAAACGTAAGAATTTAAAATACTGAGAAAAAAAAAAGAGAAAAAGAGAGAGTCGCTACGTTTCAGTTTTTGTATCACTCTTCTGTTTATTGAGTGTTTTTCTAGGCATTATTCTAATTAACTTTTTTTTATATCTGCATTACACAAAAAAAACAAAAGTTACGGCCCATATTAATATACATTTTATGTTACATTAATATACATTTTAATTTTATGCATATGCATTTATTATACTAATTCATGAATTCGAGTTGATTTTTATTTAACGAAATTTCTTATAAAGAAATGTTTAAGTGTGACAATGACACCTCATTAAATGGAAGTCTCAATGCAATAAATATACATTTATTATATTGAATCGAGGAATATTTTATACTTTTAGATATAGAATATAAAGCTATAAAATATTTCTATATTTTATATGTAAACATATAAAACTTATGCATTAGATATTTTATATGCTTAGCATATGAACTTGTATTTTGCATAATTATTATAACTATAATTTTCTATGCTAAGATATTTAATCGCTGACAAGTATCTTCACTCGCCCACTACTGAGGAAACTCAAAAACATGCATGCGTATATAATTTACCTCTCGAAATCAAACTAGGTAATGCGTCTTTTGGTCAGAAAATTTCCCAGACACCTATAGAGTTTTACTCTACTAGGGACAGAGAAAATGAAGTGTGAAGATGGATAACTCCCATAGACGTAACGTAAATCCCCAATTGTCAGCCAAACAATGCAAACAGCTAAGAAATAGAAGTGGCATGCATAGGCGTAAAGTGAAATGCATAGGCGTAGCGAAGACTGTCGTGGTTTTAGTGATGGAATCCGAATGCCCTATAACTACATACATAATTTTATACATGAATCATTAGGCAATCGGAATACCCTATAACTGCATACGCAATTTTATACAGGAATCATTAGGCAATCGGAATATATTTGCTAGTATATATATAACATTTTATAGAAGGACGCAGAAAATATTTTCATATAAAAACTATAACTTTTTATAATAATGGTTTTGAAAAGAGTAAAATATGAAGAGTGTAATCTGAAAACCTAATTGCAACATAATATATGGAATTACTATTATTAGTTTAACAGAGATAAATATTTAAACCCTAAATTGTTTACATAGATTTTGTTTAAGTATAAGAATATAGTATTGCATGTTGACACATTTATAATCAATGGAGTATAAATACGCTGATAAGTTAAACATTTAATTCCTTGAATAATTATGGTGTATAAAATAAGTAAATAATTAGGTTAGCTATTAATAAAATCGTATAAATAAATTGTAGGTTTGAATTTTAAAGATTAAAACGAGATATTTAATTTTAATGGTACACGTATATCCTATAACATACATTTTAGAGCAATGTTTTAAATTAATCAGACACAAAGTTAGCATAATTTTAGATTCAATGTAAAGTAAATATTTAAAAGACTTTATGATATATTTATTAAATGAGTTATATTAAAATATAATAAGTGTTTCAAAACAATAAACAAAATCGTACAATGTAGAATACTTTTCATTTTTTGTGTTATATTAAATAGCAATCATATAATAAATAGCAATCATCAATAATCTTTACAATACAAAACTGTACTGAATCTACTGTAAACATTTGTTTACAAAGCATATTGTTAACTGTGATTAATAACTGTTCTTGAACTGGCTAAATATGTTTTCATTTTTAATATTCTAGTTTTCTGTACTTCTATATAGACCTTTTTTTTCGAGAAACTCTTTCATTTAGATATCGTTGTTGTATTATGAAGGATTTCGAGGTTAAAACTACATTATATTTTACTTGAGAGTTCATCAACTAAACTGTCTCAACCTTAGTATCTTTCTTAGTATCTTAAATAAAAGATATGTCAAGTAAATTTAAGAGACCATTTATTTAACACTCGCATTTGGATGCCAACGTCATACCCTAGATATAAAATAACTAGGTTTCCTTATGTTAAACTTAAAAATATTTACCTTTCTATTTTTTTTTTTTTTTTTTTTTTTTGAATTCATCTTAAAGTTTACTAAAGAAATTTATTTCAAAGGTCTTTATATAAATTAAATTTCTTAAAAGTAATTACTGCAGACATTCAGATTCATATTTACATCAGTTTACATAAATAAGTGAAAATATATATTCTTCGGGAATATTAATATATTATGAAAAAATATATTTCTATTTTTGTTGAATTCATCTTAAAGTTTAATAAACAAATTTATTTCAAAGGTCTTTATATAAATTAAATTTCTTAAAAGTAATTATTGTAGACATTCAGATTCATATTTACATCGTTTTACATAAAGTGAAAATATATGCTTTGTGAATATTAATATGAATACATTGTACTTTTAATATTATTAAAATTATTAGTATAAAGTTTAACTTTTAAAATGAACATCCATTTTGTTATGTATTTTCTTTATAAGTCTATTATAATATATATTTGAAAGTATTTTATGTGAAATAAATCTCGTTGAAATTCTTATGCACCACATTCTATCCCAGATTTAATGTGTTGTGCATAAATACATAAATAAAGTGTAATTTTAATATTATTATTATATTAAGTATAGATAAATTTTGCAAGTAAAAGTACTTTTGCATAACACAAAGCTTATATTTCATGTTTTTATTAACTATTTACTATTTTTTATTAGTTTAAACTATATTACGCGATAACGCTTTATATCAACTAAATTTCTTAAATTATAACAGACGTTCAGAGAGACATTTATGTTATTTAACATAAATGTATAAAGCTACCTTCTTTTTATTCTTATTTAAACTTATATATTTACTTTTAGCTTTTAAAATAATCTTATATTTTAAAAAGGAATTTATCCGTTTTTAAAGTTTATTTCAATTTTAAATATTTTAAAATAAAAAAAAGAAGTCGCACAATGTAGTATACATTTCATATTTTTATGTTACATTAAAAAAGCACATTTTTACAATACAAAACTGTACTAAACCTGCAAAAAACATTTATTTATAAATTTGATGTAAAAATAGTCGTTGTTTAACAGGTAAAATATGTTTCCGTTTTTAAATTTTCTGGTTTTCTGTACTTACTTATAGAACTTTACTTCAAGAAACACTTTCATTTAGATGTTGTTGCTGGAATATGGAGGATTTCCTAGGTTAAAATTACAATATGTTTTATGAGACAGTTTCTTTAGAAGTATTTTTCCACCTTTAGATGTATCATAAAAAAAACACGTCACAAGTAAATTTAAGAGATCATTTATTTAATTCTCGCACTTAGATACCAACTTCGTATCCCAGGAATAAAAAACTAGATTTTTTTAGCTTTAACTTTAAATTTTAAAAGTAATTATTACAGATATTCAGACCGAGTTTCATATCGTGTTATATAAACTTGTGAATGCCTGGTGATTTTAATACTTTGAAAAGCATTATAATAATACTTAACTTTAAAAATCAACATATATTTTGTTGTTCATATATCCTGAAGATTATTTATATACTTATTTGAAAGTTCTGTATTATGAAATAAATGTCTTGAAAATATTTATGTCCCACATTCTATTCCATATGTATAGTTTTGTGCATAAGTATATAAATAAATTGAAATTTTAATATTATTAAGATATTAAATATATTTCCTGTTTATGAGTTAAATATTTTTCTACAACACAAAGACTATATTTCACATTTTTATTTTCTATTACTGTTTTCTGTAAGTTTTAAATATAAGATTTGTTAACGTTTTATATGAATTAAGTTTCTTAAATGATGACAGATATTCAAGTTTAGATTTGTATTATTTAACATAAATATATAAATATATCTTCCTTTTATTATTATTTAAACTCATATCCTTAATTTTAGCTTTTATAATAATCTTATATTTTATTTATGAATTTATCGTTATGGTTACTTCAATGTTAAATATGTTTAAAACAAATGAAAAATCGTACAATGTTGTATACTTTTCATATTTTTATGTGATATTAAAGAGCATACATTTACAATGCAAAAATCTACTGAACCTGCAGGAAACATTTATTTACAAAAGCGATGCTAAAAATAATTGTTGTTTAACAAGCGAAAGATGTTTTCATTTTTAATATTCTTGTTTTCTGTACTTACATGCTTAACTTTTCTTCTGCGAACTCTTTTATTTAGATGTTTTTGTAATATTAAGGGCTTCCGAGGTTAAAACTACATTATGATTTAAAGGAGAGTTTCTTTAGAAAATTTTCTGAACATTAAAATGCATCATAAATAAAAAATGTGACAAGCAAATTTATGAGACTTTTTACTTAACACTCGCTCTTGGAGGCCAACTTCATATCCTCAGAATAACTAATTAGATTTCTTTAGGTTCAACTTTTAAAAAACATTTTTTTCCTTTTTGTTGATTTTATCTTGAACTTTACAAAAAGTATTTACTGAAAGGGAATTTGTGTGAATTAATTTTTTTAAGTAATTATTGCACATATCCAGACCAAGTTTTATATAAATATATGAATACATCACGGTTTCAATATTATTAAAAGTATCATCATTTTGTTAAACTTAAAACAAAACTACATTTTATTATTAAGTTATCTTGAAGCTTGTTATAATATTTATCTGAAAGTTCTTTAATATGAGTAAATTTTTTTTAAAAATACCAACATTATTTCCCAGATTTATTGTATTGTGCATAAATTCATAAATAAATTGTACTTTTGATGTTACTAAGATAGTAAATAAGGTACCCTGGGGTAATAACGCCACGTTAAGGTTCTACCAATTTTCACGGTTTAGTTTTAGATTGTATTTTTCAAACAAATATAGGATCTGATACAGCAACTCATTGGCTATCTATATAAAATAAAAGAATTTAACAGATATGTATTCATAAAATATAATGGCGTTTTTTCTTCACCAATGCTATTTGGCGTTATTGCCCACATATATGGGTAATAACGCCATGCAAACAAAACTATGAAATAAGATGGAATAATTGCATGTAGATAGCCCAATTCTAAAAATACAAACTCTACAAACTTAGAAATTGACAAATTGCATTCTAAGCTATTAAAAATGTTCAATTTTTTGTGAAAGTGTAAGAAAAATAAAGGTGTAGTGTAGTGTGGGAGGGGGGGGGGAGGCAAAAAATTGTCAGACCGTGAGCTTCTTTTTGCTTAAAAAGGACCATTTAAATAGAAATATAAGAAACATTGCACAGTTTTAACTGTGTTTATTTGAATCAGTATTTAGGATGTAGCTCGGCCACTGTAGGGAATCAACCGGGGTATTAAACCAAGGATTGGCGTTATTACCCCGGTATAGTTATTGCGCAGTACATTTTAAATTACAAATTATCTCGAGAACATATCCAAAATCTTCAACAGCATTTTAAAAGTACATGAAATGCACTACAAATTTATGTAAATAACAAAGTATTTCCGGATAAAAAGATAGTCTTCACATCACAAAACGTATCTCGCAAATTTTAGATCAAGCGTTAATTTTAGTTGTTTGTAAAAACAATAAGACCTAAAAATGAAACAAATTAACTTGAAGCTGTTTTTTGCGATTTATATGACTCAAAACCCTTCTGCGCAGAGCACATGGGTGTCATTTACCTGATTATTTCATAATTATGCAAAATATAAGTACTTGGCGTTATTACCCCAGGGTACCTTATATTTACATTTTGTGAGTAAAAGTACTTTTCTACAACACAAAGATTATACTTCATATTTTTATAAGCTATTACTATTTTCTATTAGTTTAAAAAATATGATTTCATAGCTTTTCATATATTCTAATTTTTTTTTAATTATGTCAGACCTTAAGAAAGAGATTTATATCATTTAACATAAATATATAAATATATCTTACTTTTGTTATTATTCAAACTTATATCTTTAGTTTTAGCTTTTAAAATATTCTTATATTTTAATAATGAATTTATGTTCATGTTTCCTTCAATTTTAAATATTTTAAAACAAATGAAAAATCGCACAATGTAATATACTTTTCATATTTTTTATATTATATTAAAAAGCAAACTTTTACAATGCAAACTTATATCTTTAGTTTGAGCTTTTAAAATATTCTTATATTTTAATAATGAATTTATGTTCATGTTTCTTCAATTTTAAATATTTTTAAACAAATAAAAAATCGCACAATGTAATATACTTTTCATAATTTTTATATTATATTAAAAAGCAAACTTTTACAATACAAAACTGTACTGAACCTTTACGCATAACGCCTGAACATTTATGCATAAGAGAGATTCTAAAAATAATTGTTGTTTAACAAGTGAAAGATGTTTTGATTTTTAATATTCTGGTTTTCTGTGCTTACGTACAGAACTATTCTTCAACAAACTCTTTCATTTAGATATTCTTGTTGTAATATTAAAGGCTTCCGAGGTTAAAACTACATTATAAATTAAAGGAGATTTTTCTTAGAAAATTTTCTGGACCTTAAAATGCATCATAAATAAAACATGTGACAAGCAAATTTAAGAGACTATTTATTTAACACTCAAACTTGGACGCCAAATTCATATCCTCGAAATAACTAACTAGTTTTCTTTAGGTTCCTTTTTTAAAAAATATTTTTTCTTTTTGTTGATTACATCTTGTAGTTTACAAAGTGTATTTACTGAAAGAGCTTTGAATGAGTTAAAGCTTTTAATTAATTATTGCACATATCCAAACCAAGTTTTATATAAATATATGAATACAGCTTGGTTTTAATATTATTAAAAGTATTATCATTTTGCTAAACTTAAAACAAAAATACATTTTATTATTAGCCCTTTTGGGTCCGGTGTACTATTAATAATACATGTTTTTTAATAGAGAATTATTTTGTTTTAATAAATACTTTTGCTACTACTTGCATGTAGTAATGTTAGTTTATGTCTATGCATGTACTACATGACTTCATTTATGATTAAGCATTTAGTAATAATAATAATTATTATTATTTGCTTCATTCTCTTTACGCGTTTGAGATTATTTTATTTTAAAAATATATTTCATTCTATAACTTTAAAATAAGAATTACTTTCCTGGAAGAATCCTTTGTAATTAAGCATAAAAAGTGTTAGGAAGTTACAATAAATGTTAAAAGTTATTGTAATATAATATTTTCAAAACATCTCCAAAAATTCTTCCTTAGCCTATTGTCATATGAATATTACTCGAATAGTAAGCAAAGAAAAAATATTCGTTATCTTCTGTACAATAAATTGTTCATTAAACACTAATTAATCAATTTGGATAACTAATGTTAATGTTATTAACGTAAAAGTATTTTTTTTCTAAAAACTGATAAAAAAATTCGGACCCGAAATTGTTAAATTATCTTGTAGCTTGTTATAATATTTATTTGAAAGTTCTTTAATGTGAATTAAATCTCTTTAAATTTTTTATGTCCCACATTATTTCCTAGATTTATTGTATTGTGCATAAATACATAAATAAATTGTACTTTTAATATTATTAAGTTATTAAATGTATTTACATTTTGTGAGTAAGAGTACTTTTCTCCAACACAAAGATTATACTTCATATTTATATAAGCTATTACTATTTTTATTAGTTTAAAATATATGATATGATAGCTCTTTCCATATGCATTACATTTTTTAAATCATAACAGACGTTAAGAGAGAGATTTATATCTTTTAGCATAAATATATAAATATATCTTACTTTTATTATTATTTAAACTTATATCTTTAGTTTTAGCTTTTAAAATATTTATATATTTTAATATTGAATTTACGGTCATGTTTACTTCAATTTTAAAAATTTTAAAACGAAAGAAAAATCGTACAATCTAGTGTACTTTTTATATTTTTTATGTTACCTTAGAAAGCAAGTTTTTACAATATAAAACTGTTTTGAATCTGCATATAACATTTATTTTCAAAAGAGATGCTAAAAATAATTGTTCTTTAACAAGCAAAATATGTTTTCATTTTTAATATTCTGGTTTTCTGAGCTTACATATAGAACTTTTCTTCAACAAACTCTTTTATTTAGATATTGCTGTTATAATATGAAGGATTTCTGAGGTTAAAACTACATTATATTTTACGAGAGAGTTGCCTAAGAAATATTTCTCTACACTTAGATGTATCATAAAGAAGCGATGTCCCGAGTAAATTTAAGAGATCATTTATTAAACTCTCGCACATGGATGCTAATTTCAGTTAATAGGTATAAATAGCTAAATTTCTTTAAGTTCAGCTTTTAAAAAATATTTTTTTCTTTTTTCATTATTTCAGTTTTCGGTTTACAAAACATTTTTACTTCAAAGTACTTTATGTAAATTAAAGTTTTAAAAGTAATTATTGCAGATAGTCAGACCGAGATTTACATCATTTTATAAAAGTATTATCGTAGTGTTTAACTTTTAAAATAAGTGTACGTTTTGTTGTTATATTATATTGAAGTTTGTTTATATATTTGTTTGAAATTGCTTTAATGTGAAATAAATATTTAAAAATACTTATGTCCAACATTCTAAACAGACTTATAGTGTTGTACTTAAGTACATAAATAAATTGTAATTTAATAATATTAAGATAAATATATTTACAGTGTGTGAGTGAAAGTACTTTTCTTGAACAAATAGATTATATTTTATATTTTTATTCACTATTACTATGTTTTAGTAGTTTAAAATATACGCTTTGATAATGTTTTATATGAATTAAATTACTTAAACTATAACAGACGATCAGGCAGAGATTTATATTATTTAACATAATGATATATCTTATTTTCAGTGTTATTTAAATTTATATCTTTAGTTTCAACGCTTAAAATAATCATGTATATTTTGTAATGAATTTATCATAGCGTTTACTGCAATTTTCAATGTTTGAAAATAAAATAAAAATCATACGCTGTAAGTGCATGATTTTACTTTTCATATTGATTTTTAGTTGGATTTACTTTTATTTTTTATCTTTATTTGATTCTTACTTTTCCATGTTATTCATGATTAATTCAAGACTAAACACTTATTTTTTTTTTAACTATGAACAATTATCACAAAATATTAATATATATAAAAGATTCGCTAAAAATAGTTGCTCTTTAACGGGCGAAATATTTTTTTCAGTTTAATTTCTTTACTTAAAAAAAAGCTTCTCTTCAGCAAACTCTTTCATATACATACTGTTGTTGCAATATTAAGGATATCTGAGGCTAAAACTACATTATAATTTACAAGAGAGTTTCCTTAGAAATTTTTCTGAACCTTAATATGCATCTTAAATAAAAGATGTGACAAGAAAATTTAAGAGACCATTTATTTAACTCTCGCAATTTGATGCCAACTTTGCATCCTTGGGATAAATAATAAGGTTGCTTTTGGTTCAACTTTTTAAAAATATGATTTTTCTTTTTTTCCTTTTTCTCATCTTGAACTTTGGAAAACTTATTTATTTGAATTAAAGTTTTAACAGTAATTATTCCAGAATTCAAAATCCAGATTTAAAATACAGAAAAATATGAATACATCAAGCTTTTAATATTATTAAAAGTATTATCAAAATGTTTAACTTTAAAAATAAACATATACTTTGTTGTTATTTTGAAGTTTATTTATATATATTTACTTGAAAGTGCTTTATGTTTAATAAATCTTTCTAAAATTCTTATTTCCCACATTCTATCCCAGATTTATTGTGTTGTGCATAAATAAATTATATTAAATAAAAAAATAATATTTTTAATATTATTAAGAACCCCCTAACGCGACCACGTTCCGATCTAATAAAAATTCATCGCTGCAGGAAGTTATTATTTTAACTGTTGAAAAAAATAATTATTGTTACTAAAATTTATTTTCATATTACGAAAAAATGTAAAAGTTTAAGTGTCAAAACAATAGTTGATTGAATAAGTTGAATACTGCAAACTTCAAAAATTGAGTCCATTGAAGTTTGCTTTGATTTTACGGTTTTATCTTTTATAATTTTTATTTCCAAGTCTTTTCGAAGTTCAATAAATAAATGTAATTATTTGTATCGTCCAAACAGCGACGATTTCATTTATTTATTTTTTAACAATTTTCTAACAGAATAGGACTGAGGACTTTTTTGACAATAATTCTTAATTTGTAATCAGTGTTAAATTCATTGACTAAAAAGTTACAAAGGGGTTGAAATACTTAAAAGTTACCAGAATAAAAAAAAAATAGTTTAGAAAATTGATGAATAATGTGCTCTCCTTAATTATTTTTAAACGTTCTTCAAGCGACCAGGAAAAAATGGAGTTTTTCCTATACTTTAAACAAAATGGTCGCTTGTGGAGGAAGTTAATTTGAGATGGTCTCTGAATGGAATTAATATTGATACTGACGCTATGGGAATAAATTTCATTCCATGAAAGAAAAGTCGTTGAAGAAAATGGTCACTTAATGGAGGGCATCACACAAGGAGGTTTCTTTAAATCTGTTTTACTAAAAACTTAGTTTTCAGTAATTTAGATTTTTTAAATGCTTCATTCCTCAATTATTTTTTCAAAATTCATGAAATTCTTAAGGAATAATACTGATATTGCTTACAAAGAAACTGAGCATGCATTTTAGCGACTTAATTAAGATGCTTAAATTTGATTTTTAACTTATTAAAAGACAAAACATTGATGGAAATTGATTTAGAATTCAGAAAAAAATCTAGAACATATTAACTATTGAAGGGTTTAAATAATCGATTTACAGATTTGTACAGATTTGATGTACATATATTCATATATATATTTAAAAAAATTTCTCATACTGATACGAAATTTCGTATAAATATACTTTCACTATATGAATATATATATATAAAAAAATGAATGAAAGAATGTATATATAAAAAAAAAGAAAAAGAAAGAAAGAAAGAAAAAGTTTCGTATCATTATGAGAAAAAAAGAAAAAGAAAAATAGTGCGTACTGTTCTCTTAATTTATTGCATTCTAAGCAAAAGGAAAATAATAATAATTAAATAGTTAATTATAATATTTTTCATTTCTTATTTTTTTATTTTACTTTTCAAATTTTATATATAATAATTATTTTTTTTCATATTTCTTATTTTCTTTTTAAACAGACTTTATATTTGTACATCGGTCAGCAATTTTTCCACAAGGCAATTTTATTTTGATGCTCTTTTAAAGGTTTTTTTTAACGATTAAAAATACATAGTTTCTTTGAAAAAAAGATTTCTTCTTAATCTCATGAAGCTAAAGATGCTTTCAAATAAATGACGTGACAAGGAAAATTTACAGGTCTTTTAACGTTCACTTGAATGTGAAATTTTTATCTCCTTAGGAAAAAAATATTTATTAGGTTTAAGCGTAACAAAATTAATGTAAGATTTAACGCTGAATTTGCTTTCGGCCAACCTTATAATGCATATTATGTAAACGGTTTGACAAGAAAATTTAATAGACCATTTATTTGCTGAAGCTTGGATGACAATTTTCCCTCTTAAAAGGAAAGTAAGTTTAATACGAAAACTTTAAACTTTGAAAACAATTAATCGTAAGATTCCATGTTAGATCTTATTTATATTCATTGTATAATTTATGTATCTACGTTTATTTAAAAATGCTTTTATATAGCAATAATATAACAGAAAAAATCTGGCAACCAGGGCGCAATTTAAAAGACTGTTTGATTTATAGAAATAGTTTGTTATTGCGAAATTATCCATAAAATCTGAAATAGAACGAAAGATTTGAAAAAATATAGATTAATTTTCTAGATTTTATTATTATTATTATTATTTGCGTCTAGTTTCATAGTATTTTTTTACAAAATATTTTTTCTTTAGTTTTTTTTCTAACTTTATGACTGGCATGAAGACATCAATTAAAGATCCTAAACATATCAAAGAAGCTTATTTAATATCAGAAATTAATAAAATTTAAATGATTAATTTTTATATTTATAGGTATGTTTTTGATTTTCTTTTGATTTTATTAAATATATATATATATATATATATATACTGTATTATATGTATTTATGCATTTAAATTTTTATATTTTAAAGTTATATTTCAATTTTATAACTACTTTAAAGCTAAATGTATTTTCCAAATAATTTTTCATCTTTATGTTTAGACTAGGTAAATTTCCTGCAAATTGCATGCTTCACGGATTTCTTTGATGGTTATGCTTTTTTATGTATAATTTAGATATATCTGCAAAAATATTGACTTTTAATACTCTTATACAAAGACTTAATCAGTAAAAAGAAAATAAATAAATAAATGAACCGAAAGGTTTTACAATTAATTCCTTTAATTTTAAGGTTACCAATTCTTGCTATTCATGCGTTTTAAAACTGTGCCAAAATATGCATTTGAATTAAGCATTACATCTTCATGCTATGAGGGAAACATTTAACACTATAACTATACATAAATTATTTGTATAGTTACAAATTAAAAGTAATTTTCTTCGATAAAAGATTATTTTGGCTTAAAATTTTCTTACTTAACATACATTCATCAAGAGTTTTATACAAGGGTTATTACAAGAATATCTTTTATTTCAGCATTCGAAAATGGATACCTATGTTATACCTATGTTAAAATTGGACGCCGAAGTTAGATCTACATTTTCATCTATACTGAGATTGAAATGATGGAAACTGAATATGGTTGTCGTCAAGCAACATAGTGTAAGGGTTAATATGCACAGTTATAATAATTATAAAAATTAAAAGTTTATTTTTATTTTAATAAGTACAACCTTAATATTAAATCTTAAAAATAAAATAAATATAAATATTGCTAATTATGCATTTGTTGTTAAAATAAACGTAAGACACACTTATTACATAAATATTTGTCTAATAAATGTTGGCTTATTATATAACTATATTTTGCTAGAGAAAAATTCTAACATGCATGATTTATGGATTTGTGCGTACATTTTGTATAATTGAAATTGAAGATGTACATAAATAAATATCTTATTTAAGAGCTATATCTCAAAGTTTTCATGCAATTTGAGAATTGGACGAATTGCGTGCAAATTCGTATATCTGAAATGAAACTCATTTATAAAATATATTTTCTGTCACAAAACGAAATTAATCATACCTAAATGTCATAACAACATTGTTTATGTACGTGTCTGTATAATACGAAAACAGAAATTCGAGTCAATAATCTCATTGTTACTTTGAGCGAACATATAACTTTTGCATATAAAGTTTTCTTTACACGTAGCGTTTCCAAAAGAAATATAAAACTGAACAAGTTTTACATTATATTGTAATATTTCAGTTTTTTGTTTGCATTGAAACCTAACTTTCAGTGTTTATATTCTAACTTTTTTCATTGAAAACAAAAATGGATAAAATACATGTTGATATACAAAGCACAAAATAAATAAATAAATAAATAAATAAATAACACACGGAATTTTTTAGTGGGAATAACTAGTTTCTTTTTTACAATTTCGTTACTTTCAATATTCTGAATAAGCATAATGAGTGTTTGATTCTAAATACTGCTGTTTTAATAAATAAGTGTAATTATTATTATTATATCATATTGCTTTATACAATAATGCTAGTAGTAGGAAAACAACAGTTTAAGCTCAGCCGCAGGCGGGACTGCGGGACCGTCCCGCCTGCGGTGCCTCCGGCTGTCCCTGCGGCTGTCCCTCCTGCGGTGCCTCCTGCGCCCACCGTGCCACCGCCACCCTCCTGCCCCCTACTATGCATCCCCCATCCACGAACGCCCCCTAGTGGAAAAAAGGAACATTCTATTATAACATGAGAGGTGAACAACCTTCCCTAATTAAAAATATTATCAATCACATCTCAACTCGGAATCATACTATAAGATGAAGATTAAATTTATATTTGAATTTTGAACAACCGTAATTTTAATGAGTATTATTAATTAAGCGAAACAATTAAAATCTCAGTTTTTAACCATTTTATTTAGATTTCTTCAACTACAAGATGGGAATATCAATTTAACGCAAGAAAGTTAAACATATATTTGAATTTTGCTTGATAGACATCTTAATGAGTAGTATTAATTAAGTAAAAACAATGGAAAATATCAAGTTTTATAGAAAAAGACTGATTTCTTACGATTTTTATCAACTTAAAAGAGAAAACTTAAACGTATATTTCAGTTTTCAACAGCTATAACCTTAATGAGTATCGTTAATTAAGTAAAAAACAATGGAAAATATCAAGTTTTATAGAAAAAGACTGATTTCTTACGATTTTTATCAACTCAAACTTCAGAATACCAATTTGAGAGAAAGAAACTTAACCATGTATTCCAGTTTTGAACAACCATTTCCTTCACGAGCATTTTTAATTAAATAAAACAACGGAAAATATTAAATTTAACCAATTTCTTTAGAATTTTTCAACTATAATATCAACTTAAGGAAGGAAACTTAAACATTTATCTTAGTTTTTGAACAGCAATCCCTTAATGAACATTGTTAATTAAGCAAAAAACAATAAAAAATATAAATTTTAACCGATTTCTTTAGATATTTTCAACTTAAAAACTAAATTTAAACATACATTTTTAACATTCGAACAACTATTACCGGAACGAATTTTAATAATTAAGCATTTAACAAACGAAAATAGTGATTTTTTATTTATTTATTTATTTATTTATTTATTTTTTAAAGCAAGAAGGTCAATTGTATAAACTTTTACAGTTATTTGACATTTTAACATACTTTAAAAAACACTAGTTACATAAGATTTCAAACTTTAGGTGACTAAATCTCAAGATATATTTTTCTCGAAAACAAATATAAAATACATTTTTTAAACTAATTTCCTCAATCTTACGAATTCAACAGGATTTTTACCGATGCAAACATTAGAAGTGAACAACAACGTTTCTCCCCATCTAACCTCAAAATTCCTAAAGGGGAGAGGACAATGGGTTTTTCGACGTCACACTTCGTAAGGTTTTCATTCAAGAAAAATATCTTTTACGTTATAAAAGTCGTTTTTTTAGAAGGATATAAACTTGTGATTTTTGTTTTTGAACAATCATTATCTTAATAAATACTAATAATTAAAGAAAAACAATGGAAAATAATATTTTTTAAGGAAAAAGACGAATTTTATCGAATTTGATTAATTTTTATACTAGTATTTTCAAAAGTAACATGGAAATATCGATTTTTTTAACTGAAGAATTTAACGCATGTTTTAGTTTTAACAACAGAAACTTAATAAGTATCACTAATTAAACAAACAAACAAACAAAAACAAAAAAAAAATACTGATTTTCAAGAAAATACGAATTTTTATACAAATTTTCAACACTTTACCTTTCTGAAATATTTATGTTATCAAACACCAAGTTATTTAAAATATAAATACTATGCTTAATGTTTAGATAGTACACATGACTAATTCCACTTATTCTTTTCATATTATTAATTAAATTGGCACTTGTTTCGCTCTACACTTTAATGAATTCTGAGTTTTTACAATACTCACCAATAATTTTCTAAGATTTTTCGATTATACATTCCTCAGAAGTACATATTCGAAATACTACAAACACTTTACATATCTAAAAAATATCATTGAAGTAGCTGTATTTAATATTTTTAACACCAATTTTCTAAGATTTTCTATCATTTTTCGATTATACATTCCTCAGAAGTACATATTCGAAATGTTACAAACACTTTACATATCGAAAAAATATCATTGAAGCAACTGTATTTAATATTTTTAACACCAATTTTCTAAGATTTTCTATCATTTTCCGATTATACATTCCTCAGAAGTACATTTCTAAATGCTACAATCACTTTACATATCGAAAAGATATCATTGAAGCAACTGTATTTAATATTTTTAACACCAATTTTCTAAGATTTTTTAATGTTTTCCGGTTATACATTCCTCAAAAGTATGTATTCTATACAATAGAAAATATTAATTTTAAGAATAAAGAGACGAATTTAAACAAATTTTATTAGTTTTACACTATTTTTTCTCATCTCCAACACGGATATATCAATTTTAACAGAATTAAACGTATATTTTAGTTTTTAACAACAAAAATGTAATAAGTATCATTAATTAAACAAAAAATAAATATCAATTTTCAAGAAAAGACAATTTTTTACACAAATTTTCAACTTTGAAATACATTTGTTTACATATATTGGTACAATATATTACTAAACTTAAACTTTATAAAAAGTTTGAATGTCTTTACAAAGGGTTCATATTTATATTTTTCACGTCTTGACTGCATTCGAAATCTTACAACAAAAGTATAGTTTTATTATTATTATTATTCTAGAAAACCTAAAAAGTCATTTCTTGCTGCTTTAGACACTTGACATATTAAAACTACTCTGAGATATTCTACCCATATAATTAATCAAATTAGGACATGATTCATCTTACACTTCAAAATTTCTGAATTTTTACAATACTTATTTTCATCAAACTTTATTCATGATCCTATATATTTTAACAGTACAGAATTTTAACATCTGTTTTTATCTACTTATCAGAAACTTATTAAAACATCCAACAACATTTTTCAAATATGAATATTATCTTTACAGTTTAATAATACAAAACATACACGAATACAAAGTTTAATTTTTACAAACATTTCATATTTCAAACCAAACTATTCGAAATTTTTACAACATAAGAGCAAACATTAGACGAACTTTTTAACATCAATATTGCTTAGATCTCTTCATCATAACTTTTAACTATGATAATTATCCATTTTTAGGTTGATTGTCGAAAAACTGTAACTGAAACTACATAAACGTAATGTAAAAAACCATGTTCTCACACAATTTCTTGAAATTCAACAAAGAATTGACTATTACTCCAATAGATATCTACATCAATCTCGACTCTCGATAGTATATATATATATATTTCATCATTACACACTTACAACTCTTTTCAAACGTTTATCAGAAAAATAAGTCAATCAAAGTCTAGTAGTAGTAGTAGTTATCACACCTGTTCCTCAGAAATATTACTATCATATGAAACAGTAAAGAAAATTAATAGATGTTTAATATTTAATAACCTCATACGTGAAATTACTGTCGAATGAGAATACTAATAATCTATAAAATCAACCGTTGAACAAAAAATAGTAGATTACCGAAAATTCAAATGTTTTTTTCTACAAAAGTTACAAAAATTAACAAATGAATGACAAGTTAGAGAAATAACTAAAAAAATTAATGAACATATTTACAAATTTATTAAAATCACACCATTTTCTGGGTTACAAACCACAATTTCTTGAAAAATTTAACACCGAATTTGTAAGATTTTAATACTAGTATTACATACACTCAATAAATATTCAAAATTAACAAAAAAATAATTTTTTAGTCTCATCAATAAGCAGAAATTCTATATTAAAAGAATATTTTCATAGTAGTACTTATAAAAATAAGAGTTTACAAACTGATTTTCATAATTTTATCACATTTAATCTTAATTTTTATACATAAAACATTATTTAATCAAATTTTATGCTTTCTAATTCAGTAAAATTCAATACTTTTTTAGTTTTTAAACCAATAGCACAATTTTTATTTACATCAAACTTGATTATTCACCTTTTATATTTCCACATTACACACGTGAGATAAATACTAACTTGGATCAGGAGTTGAAGTCAATTGATTCCATTCGATTTTCATCATGTACGCATTGCTCCTACACGAAATTTCTTACTGCTATAATCATCTAATGTATTAAAACTAATCTACTCATATTTTTAATCAATTCATCAGATGTTTCATCTCGCACTTCTGAATTATCGTGCATCAAGTTGCTTAAAATATAAATACTATCTTTATAGTTAGGATGAGCGAAGCGAATCCTCTACTAGTCCATTCAAATTACAATTTGTCGTACGCTTTACAAAAAAACTATTCAATATTTTAACTTCAAATTAAACATAAAAATAAATTATGATCTGTAGATTTGCAGAATATAATTTTTTTTACAGTAAAACGTTAAAAAAATTATTATTTTAATTAATTTATTTTACATGCATTTCCAATACGGACGCATTTTAGCAAATAAATAAAAAATGAAACGCGTATATTTTCAGAAAAAAAAAGTTTAAATCATGGAGTAAATAATTATAGATAGAATCAAGATTAATTTATTAAATAAAACATGTTTTCATTTTCCCGCAAAATCGTTTGCATAGATGACACTTAAACATTTTAAAAGAATTGTATTATAGATTTTTTTTTTTTTTTTTTTTTTTTTTTTTTTTTTTGCAAACTGGCAACAAAATAATTGTAAACAAATAAAATTAATTCTTAAATTTGTTATATAAATGAAAAATTAAAAGATCTGCGTGAAGTTGTTGGTTCAAGCTCTTTATAAATATTTTTGCGAAGGTCGTATTGTGACTAAATAATATCGACTCATTAATCAGAAGGATTTTATAGAAAAATAAGACTTTAATAAGTTCGCAAACACAACAATAATTATTCGTGAAAACGTCACTGCGAGAATGAGAGAGCGCTTCGTTAAAAGGTAATTCCATTAATTGAGTTGCCATTCGCAGAAAGTAAAAAGTTCTCCCACGCGGAGAGAATTACAGCGATTCTCATACGCTAACATGTATAAAAACGAAGAAATTAAAATAAAATGTTTTACAGTTAAAAATTCATAGTATCAACGAAAGCAGATTTCAAATGTTTTTTCCAGAAAATAGGATTTTGAAGAAGTAACTTTCTTCAAGCTTTCTTCAAATATATTATTCTAAAATAGCTATCAAAGATTATCGGATGTTGATAACAAAGATTGGAAACATGCATATTTCAAACAATTAAAAAACACCAGTTGCTACTTGAAATTGTAAAAACATCTTTAAAAGAGCTTTTAGTTGAAAATTTAAAAAAAAAAAAATGTAAAAGTTTGCTTCGAAAATATCTTATTATGCCAGTTTTACATCATAAATAAAAAATTAAAATGCGCCAAAACATAAAATAACGTTTTTGTTTAATAAAGATGCAAAAATAATAATTAAAAAATATTGTTACTTTCAAATATCTGTTTTATAAAATAATGCTTCGCGAATCCAAACAAAGCATGGCTTTTGCTAGTTTTAATGATATATAGTATACATGGTTTATCTTGAGTTAGCACTTCCATAGTATTAATCAGATTATATGTTTCATCTTGCACTTGATCTTAATGTTTTCATCTTGCATCTGAATTATCGTCCATCGAGTTTTTTAAATAATAATATATTTATAGTTTTTGATTATACATAGCATGTACAAATACAATCTTTAATTTTAACATTTCATATTTCAAATAACCTATTTCCGAAACCAAGCTATGTGAATTTTACCACAATGCTTATTATCATAGAATAATTTGTGTTTCACACTTTTCTAAAAATTATCAGATATGTACCCCCTCAGAGAAATTACTATCATATGAATAAATGAAGAAAATTTAATTTATATTAAATGTACACGAAATTGATTGCAATATACATGTATTTAATAAAAATAAATAAATAAGCGATTATTTATACATTAAACCTTTACTAAATATATATTTCTTTCATTATACAGATGTTTCAACAAGATGAACCAAAACAGCAGCAAACTTCAGAAATTAATGACCCGAACGATTCATCCCTAGCACATGTAGCGTTAACGAATAACACATATGTGAGTACTTATATGAGAAATACTAGAATTCGTATATGAAACGTAATTAGAGTAAATACAAAATGATTTGTCTTACTACCTACACTTTAACAAGTGCTTTTTACCTATATTATTGAAGAGAATCCTAACTGTGTCCATTTATTTCTACTACAGATGTGCTCTATTTGCTACAAACACTTCTTAAGTAAATGGAATTTAACAGAACATACAAAAATCTATACAGGTGAAAAACCTTACACTTGGAAAGATTACCATAAATGCTGTTTTCAAGGAGACGTGAATCAAAAATGCACACATCATCATATAAAGCATCATCAGATATATGTAAACTTAGCGAAGATATTCAAAAATTAGTCAGACTTTTGAAGAATTTAGAAATAAAGGAAGATATTTAGGCTATTTATCCATCATATTTTCACAACACTTACCACAATATCTCAAACTTAAAATTTGGAAGACACACACTGCTGAAAAGTAATTTTGTGATTCTTCTAACCAGTATGAATGTATAGATATTATTTTGCAGTGTATTCTTTGAATGCTCACATTAAATATTCTTTTATATGCATATATCGTTGTGTTTATTTTTCTAATACCTATTACATTAATGAAATACATAACATTTTAAGTGAAATAACACTCTCACAACTTAAAAAATGCATAAGAACATACAAAAAATAAGCAGATGTATGAAAAAATATGCAAGTTTACAAAATAATTTCATTGTTTTCTAGAAATATTAACAAAAAATATTTACAATATGAAAAAATTGCAAAAGTGAAAAGAAAAAACACAAATGTAAAAACAAAAACCACAAAGTGAAAAACTCATAACAAAGTTTTTGAAAAAAAATATTTACAACAAAATTTTTTTTTACAAAAACCAAAACTTCCAAAAATATTTTTTTCAAAAAAATTTTTTTTTCAAAAACATTTTTTACAAAAATTTTTTTTTCAAAATAAGTTTTTACAAAAGTAAAAAAAGAAAATCACAACGTTAAAAAAATGAAAAATTTTTGTTAAAAAAAGTGTAAAAAAATTGCAAAAAAATGTTGCAAAAATTTCAAAAAAGTTATGAAAAAAGTCTCAAAAATTTTGTTGGTTTTAATAGCAAATGCAATGGTTTCGCCATTGCATACTGCATTAAAACCAACGAAATTTTTGAAGCTTTTTTCATAACTTTTTTTGAAATTTTTGCAACATTTTTTTGCAATTTTTTTACACTTTTTTTAACAAAAATTTTTCATTTTTTTAACGTTGTGATTTTCTTTTTTTACTTTTGTAAAAACTTATTTTGAAAAAAAAATTTTTGTAAAAAATGTTTTTGAAAAAAAAATTTTTTTGAAAAAAATATTTTTGGAAGTTTTGGTTTTTGTAAAAAAAAATTTTGTTGTAAATATTTTTTTTCAAAAACTTTGTTATGAGTTTTTCACTTTGTGGTTTTTGTTTTTACATTTGTGTTTTTTCTTTTCACTTTTGCAATTTTTTCATATTGTAAATATTTTTTGTTAATATTTCTAGAAAACAATGAAATTATTTTGTAAACTTGCATATTTTTTCATACATCTGCTTATTTTTTGTATGTTCTTATGCATTTTTTAAGTTGTGAGAGTGTTATTTCACTTAAAATGTTATGTATTTCATTAATGTAATAGGTATTAGAAAAATAAACACAACGATATATGCATATAAAAGAATATTTAATGTGAGCATTCAAAGAATACACTGCAAAATAATATCTATACATTCATACTGGTTAGAAGAATCACAAAATTACTTTTCAGCAGTGTGTGTCTTCCAAATTTTAAGTTTGAGATATTGTGGTAAGTGTTGTGAAAATATGATGGATAAATAGCCTAAATATCTTCCTTTATTTCTAAATTCTTCAAAAGTCTGACTAATTTTTGAATATCTTCGCTAAGTTTACATATATCTGATGATGCTTTATATGATGATGTGTGCATTTTTGATTCACGTCTCCTTGAAAACAGCATTTATGGTAATCTTTCCAAGTGTAAGGTTTTTCACCTGTATAGATTTTTGTATGTTCTGTTAAATTCCATTTACTTAAGAAGTGTTTGTAGCAAATAGAGCACATCTGTAGTAGAAATAAATGGACACAGTTAGGATTCTCTTCAATAATATAGGTAAAAAGCACTTGTTAAAGTGTAGGTAGTAAGACAAATCATTTTGTATTTACTCTAATTACGTTTCATATACGAATTCTAGTATTTCTCATATAAGTACTCACATATGTGTTATTCGTTAACGCTACATGTGCTAGGGATGAATCGTTCGGGTCATTAATTTCTGAAGTTTGCTGCTGTTTTGGTTCATCTTGTTGAAACATCTGTATAATGAAAGAAATATATATTTAGTAAAGGTTTAATGTATAAATAATCGCTTATTTATTTATTTTTATTAAATACATGTATATTGCAATCAATTTCGTGTACATTTAATATAAATTAAATTTTCTTCATTTATTCATATGATAGTAATTTCTCTGAGGGGGTACATATCTGATAATTTTTAGAAAAGTGTGAAACACAAATTATTCTATGATAATAAGCATTGTGGTAAAATTCACATAGCTTGGTTTCGGAAATAGGTTATTTGAAATATGAAATGTTAAAATTAAAGATTGTATTTGTACATGCTATGTATAATCAAAAACTATAAATATATTATTATTTAAAAAACTCGATGGACGATAATTCAGATGCAAGATGAAAACATTAAGATCAAGTGCAAGATGAAACATATAATCTGATTAATACTATGGAAGTGCTAACTCAAGATAAACCATGTATACTATATATCATTAAAACTATAAAGATAGTATTTATATTTTAAGCAACTTGATGCACGATAATTCAGAAGTGCGAGATGAAACATCTGATGAATTGATTAAAAATATGAGTAGATTAGTTTTAATACATTAGATGATTATAGCAGTAAGAAATTTCGTGTAGGAGCAATGCGTACATGATGAAAATCGAATGGAATCAATTGACTTCAACTCCTGATCCAAGTTAGTATTTATCTCACGTGTGTAATGTGGAAATATAAAAGGTGAATAATCAAGTTTGATGTAAATAAAAATTGTGCTATTGGTTTAAAAACTAAAAAAGTATTGAATTTTACTGAATTAGAAAGCATAAAATTTGATTAAATAATGTTTTATGTATAAAAATTAAGATTAAATGTGATAAAATTATGAAAATCAGTTTGTAAACTCTTATTTTTATAAGTACTACTATGAAAATATTCTTTTAATATAGAATTTCTGCTTATTGATGAGACTAAAAAATTATTTTTTTGTTAATTTTGAATATTTATTGAGTGTATGTAATACTAGTATTAAAATCTTACAAATTCGGTGTTAAATTTTTCAAGAAATTGTGGTTTGTAACCCAGAAAATGGTGTGATTTTAATAAATTTGTAAATATGTTCATTAATTTTTTTAGTTATTTCTCTAACTTGTCATTCATTTGTTAATTTTTGTAACTTTTGTAGAAAAAAACATTTGAATTTTCGGTAATCTACTATTTTTTGTTCAACGGTTGATTTTATAGATTATTAGTATTCTCATTCGACAGTAATTTCACGTATGAGGTTATTAAATATTAAACATCTATTAATTTTCTTTACTGTTTCATATGATAGTAATATTTCTGAGGAACAGGTGTGATAACTACTACTACTACTAGACTTTGATTGACTTATTTTTCTGATAAACGTTTGAAAAGAGTTGTAAGTGTGTAATGATGAAATATATATATATATACTATCGAGAGTCGAGATTGATGTAGATATCTATTGGAGTAATAGTCAATTCTTTGTTGAATTTCAAGAAATTGTGTGAGAACATGGTTTTTTACATTACGTTTATGTAGTTTCAGTTACAGTTTTTCGACAATCAACCTAAAAATGGATAATTATCATAGTTAAAAGTTATGATGAAGAGATCTAAGCAATATTGATGTTAAAAAGTTCGTCTAATGTTTGCTCTTATGTTGTAAAAATTTCGAATAGTTTGGTTTGAAATATGAAATGTTTGTAAAAATTAAACTTTGTATTCGTGTATGTTTTGTATTATTAAACTGTAAAGATAATATTCATATTTGAAAAATGTTGTTGGATGTTTTAATAAGTTTCTGATAAGTAGATAAAAACAGATGTTAAAATTCTGTACTGTTAAAATATATAGGATCATGAATAAAGTTTGATGAAAATAAGTATTGTAAAAATTCAGAAATTTTGAAGTGTAAGATGAATCATGTCCTAATTTGATTAATTATATGGGTAGAATATCTCAGAGTAGTTTTAATATGTCAAGTGTCTAAAGCAGCAAGAAATGACTTTTTAGGTTTTCTAGAATAATAATAATAATAAAACTATACTTTTGTTGTAAGATTTCGAATGCAGTCAAGACGTGAAAAATATAAATATGAACCCTTTGTAAAGACATTCAAACTTTTTATAAAGTTTAAGTTTAGTAATATATTGTACCAATATATGTAAACAAATGTATTTCAAAGTTGAAAATTTGTGTAAAAAATTGTCTTTTCTTGAAAATTGATATTTATTTTTTGTTTAATTAATGATACTTATTACATTTTTGTTGTTAAAAACTAAAATATACGTTTAATTCTGTTAAAATTGATATATCCGTGTTGGAGATGAGAAAAAATAGTGTAAAACTAATAAAATTTGTTTAAATTCGTCTCTTTATTCTTAAAATTAATATTTTCTATTGTATAGAATACATACTTTTGAGGAATGTATAACCGGAAAACATTAAAAAATCTTAGAAAATTGGTGTTAAAAATATTAAATACAGTTGCTTCAATGATATCTTTTCGATATGTAAAGTGATTGTAGCATTTAGAAATGTACTTCTGAGGAATGTATAATCGGAAAATGATAGAAAATCTTAGAAAATTGGTGTTAAAAATATTAAATACAGTTGCTTCAATGATATTTTTTCGATATGTAAAGTGTTTGTAACATTTCGAATATGTACTTCTGAGGAATGTATAATCGAAAAATGATAGAAAATCTTAGAAAATTGGTGTTAAAAATATTAAATACAGCTACTTCAATGATATTTTTTAGATATGTAAAGTGTTTGTAGTATTTCGAATATGTACTTCTGAGGAATGTATAATCGAAAAATCTTAGAAAATTATTGGTGAGTATTGTAAAAACTCAGAATTCATTAAAGTGTAGAGCGAAACAAGTGCCAATTTAATTAATAATATGAAAAGAATAAGTGGAATTAGTCATGTGTACTATCTAAACATTAAGCATAGTATTTATATTTTAAATAACTTGGTGTTTGATAACATAAATATTTCAGAAAGGTAAAGTGTTGAAAATTTGTATAAAAATTCGTATTTTCTTGAAAATCAGTATTTTTTTTTTGTTTTTGTTTGTTTGTTTGTTTAATTAGTGATACTTATTAAGTTTCTGTTGTTAAAACTAAAACATGCGTTAAATTCTTCAGTTAAAAAAATCGATATTTCCATGTTACTTTTGAAAATACTAGTATAAAAATTAATCAAATTCGATAAAATTCGTCTTTTTCCTTAAAAAATATTATTTTCCATTGTTTTTCTTTAATTATTAGTATTTATTAAGATAATGATTGTTCAAAAACAAAAATCACAAGTTTATATCCTTCTAAAAAAACGACTTTTATAACGTAAAAGATATTTTTCTTGAATGAAAACCTTACGAAGTGTGACGTCGAAAAACCCATTGTCCTCTCCCCTTTAGGAATTTTGAGGTTAGATGGGGAGAAACGTTGTTGTTCACTTCTAATGTTTGCATCGGTAAAAATCCTGTTGAATTCGTAAGATTGAGGAAATTAGTTTAAAAAATGTATTTTATATTTGTTTTCGAGAAAAATATATCTTGAGATTTAGTCACCTAAAGTTTGAAATCTTATGTAACTAGTGTTTTTTAAAGTATGTTAAAATGTCAAATTACTGTAAAAGTTTATACAATTGACCTTCTTGCTTTAAAAAAAAAAATAAATAAATAAATAAATAAATAAAAAATCACTATTTTCGTTTGTTAAATGCTTAATTATTAAAATTCGTTCCGGTAATAGTTGTTCGAATGTTAAAAATGTATGTTTAAATTTAGTTTTTAAGTTGAAAATATCTAAAGAAATCGGTTAAAATTTATATTTTTTATTGTTTTTTGCTTAATTAACAATGTTCATTAAGGGATTGCTGTTCAAAAACTAAGATAAATGTTTAAGTTTCCTTCCTTAAGTTGATATTATAGTTGAAAAATTCTAAAGAAATTGGTTAAATTTAATATTTTCCGTTGTTTTATTTAATTAAAAATGCTCGTGAAGGAAATGGTTGTTCAAAACTGGAATACATGGTTAAGTTTCTTTCTCTCAAATTGGTATTCTGAAGTTTGAGTTGATAAAAATCGTAAGAAATCAGTCTTTTTCTATAAAACTTGATATTTTCCATTGTTTTTTACTTAATTAACGATACTCATTAAGGTTATAGCTGTTGAAAACTGAAATATACGTTTAAGTTTTCTCTTTTAAGTTGATAAAAATCGTAAGAAATCAGTCTTTTTCTATAAAACTTGATATTTTCCATTGTTTTTACTTAATTAATACTACTCATTAAGATGTCTATCAAGCAAAATTCAAATATATGTTTAACTTTCTTGCGTTAAATTGATATTCCCATCTTGTAGTTGAAGAAATCTAAATAAAATGGTTAAAAACTGAGATTTTAATTGTTTCGCTTAATTAATAATACTCATTAAAATTACGGTTGTTCAAAATTCAAATATAAATTTAATCTTCATCTTATAGTATGATTCCGAGTTGAGATGTGATTGATAATATTTTTAATTAGGGAAGGTTGTTCACCTCTCATGTTATAATAGAATGTTCCTTTTTTCTACTAGGGGGCGTTCGTGGATGGGGGATGCATAGTAGGGGGCAGGAGGGTGGCGGTGGCACGGTGGGCGCAGGAGGCACCGCAGGAGGGACAGCCGCAGGGACAGCCGGAGGCACCGCAGGCGGGACGGTCCCGCAGTCCCGCCTGCGGCTGAGCTTAAACTGTTGTTTTCCTACTACTAATGCTTATTCATTTCGTTAATTTTTACAAATGGAATAAATGACTAAAATATCATTTTTTAATAAACAAAAGCTTTATAAAAACTGCAAACAAAATTATTGTGTAAAAAAAAATAATAAGTAAGAATTAACATGCCCATATATAATAATTATAAAAAATTATTTATTTTAATAAAGCAACCTTAATATTAAATTTTAAGAATAAAATAAATGCGAGCTTTTCTTATTATGTATTTATTTTTTCAAATAAATGCAGGTTTCACTTATTATGTAATTATTTTGCTAGCACAAAATTTAAATATGCATGATTTATTGCTTTGTGCGTACATTTTATATCGTTGGAATAAAAGATGGAAATAAATATATATGTTATTTATCAGCTAATCGTGAAAGTTTTCATACAATTTGAGAATTGGACAAATTGCGTGCAAATGCTTATATCTGAAATGAAACTGATTTATAAAACATATCTTTTATCACAAAACGAAATTAATCATACCTAAATGTCATAACAAGATTGTTTATGTATGTGTCTGTAATATACGAAAACAGTAATTCGAGTTAAAAATCTCATTGTTACTTTGAGCGAACATATAACTTTTACATATCAAGTTTTCTTTACACATAGCGTTTCCAAAAGGAATATAAAACTGAACAAGTTTTACATTATATTGTAATATTTCAGTTTTTTGTTTGCATTGAAACCTAACTTTCAATGTTTATATTCTAACTTTTTCATTGAAAACAAAAATGGATGAAATACATGTTGATATACAAAGCACAAAAAATATCTTACACACGCAATTTTTTTGTGAGCAATGACTAGTTTCTTTTTTACGATTTCGTTACTTTCAATATTCTGAATAAGCATAATGAGTGTTTGGTTCTAAATACTGCTGTTTTAATAAATAAGTGTAATTATTATTATTATATCATATTGCTTTATATAATAATGCTTATTCATTTCGTTAATTTTTACAAATGGAATAAAGCACTAAAATATAATTTTTTATAAATAAAAGTTTATAAAAACTGTAAACAAAATTATTGTGAAAAAAAAATTAATTGAGAATTCACATGCTCATATACAATAATTATAAAAACTTATTTATATTAATAAAACAACCTTAATATTAAATTTTAAGAATAAAATAAATGCAAATTATTTTTTAAATTAAATGCAGGTTTCACTTATTATGTAATTATTTTGCTAGCACAAAATTTAAATATGCATGATTTATTGCTTTGTGCGTACATTTTATACAGTTGGAATAAAAGATGTAAATAAATAAATATGTTATTTATTAGCTATTCGTCAAAGTTTTCATACAATTTGAGAATTGGACATATTGCGTGCAAATGCTTATATCAGAAATGAAACTGATTTATAAAACATCAGTCACAAAACGAAATTAATCATACCTCAATGTCATAACAAGATTGTTTATGTATGTGTCTGTAATATATGAAAACAGTAATTCGAGTCAAAAATCTCATTGTTACTGAGAACGAACATATAACTTTTACATATAAAGTTTTCTTTACAAATAGCGTTTCCGAAAGAAATATAAAACTGAACAAGTTTATACATTATATTGTAATATTTCAGTTTTTTTTTTTTTTTTTTTTTTTTTTCGTTGCATTGAAACCTAACATTCATTGATTAAATTCTAACTCTTTTCATTGAAAACAAAAATCTATAAAACACAAGTTGATATACAAAGCACAGAAAATATCTTACACACGCAATTTTTTGGGAGGAATGACTAATTTCTTTTTTGCGATTTTATTACTTTCAATATTTGGAATAAGCATAATGAGTGGTTGATTTTTTATGCTGCTGTTTTAATAAATAGGTGTTATTATTATTATATCATAGTTCTTTTTGTTCAATAATGTTTATTCATTTTGTTAATATTTACAAATGAAATAAATCACTAAAATATCATTTTTTTAACCTTCCCACTGCCGCGACCGAATATGTCTGCAGGTTTCACTGCAGTTGAAACATTATTTAAGATAATATAATTCTACAAATACAACTCAGTTTTTGAAAATTAAGTTATAGTTGATACTTTCAAGGCTTATAAGCATATACGTAACAAAAAATTATACCATGATAGAAAATCCCTCTTTTATTAACATTTAAGATAAACTTAAGAGAAAAATATTTACAATTTTGCTCTTTTGCTCGGCTGTTAGGGGGTTTTTAAAGAAGAGCTTTATAAAAACTGTAAACAAAATTATTGTGTAAAAAAAAATAAAGTAAGAATTAACATGCTCAGATATAATAATTATAAGAGTTTATTTGTTTTAATAAAACATCCTTAACATTAAATTTTAAGAATAAAATAAATGCAAGCTTTATTTATTATGTATTTATTTTTCAAATAAACTCAGGTTTCACTTATTAGGTAATAATTTGCTAGCACAAAATTTAAATATGCATGATTTATTGCTTTGTGCTTACATTTTATATCATTGGAATAAAAGATGTAAATAAATAAATATGTTATTTATTAGCTGTTCGTCAAAGTTTTCATACAATTGAAGAATTGAAGAAATTGCTTGCGAATTCTTATATCTGAAATGAAAATCATTTATAAAATATATATTTCATCGGAAAAAGAAATTCATCATTTCTAGATGTCATAACAACATTGTTTATGTAAGTGTCGGTGTAATGCGAAAACAGAAATTTGAGTCAAAAATCTCACTGTCACTGGGAACGAATACATAAAGTTTTCTTTGCATATAGCGTTTCCTAAAGAAATGTGAAACTGAAGGGGTTTTACATTATATGGTAAAAATTTCATTTTTTTTTTCAATGAAACCTAATTTTTAAAGTTTGTAGCTTAGATTTTCTTGTTGAGAACAAAAATCGTTAAAATTTATGTTGATATACAAAGGGCAAAAAATATCTTACACAAAATAATTTTATAGGGGATGACTAGATCCTCTTTTACGGTGTCGTTAATTTCAATATTTTGAATATGCATAATGAGTAGATGGTTTTTAATACTGCCGTTTTAATAAATAAGTGTTATTATTATTATTATTATTATATTATTGCTTTATGTAATATTTTTTATTCATCTTGTTAACTTTTACAAATGGAATAATTCACTAATAAAACTTTGTTAATAACAAATAAAATTTTTAATTAACAAAATCTTTATATACACTGTAAAAAATAACTGTGTATTCTGCAATAAAAGGGGTTGGCACGCTAGCTGCCAATACAGTGATAATAAAATTTACAAATGTTAAAATAAATTGATGTTGATATACAAAGGGCAAAAAATATCTTACACAAAATAATTTTATAGGAAATGACTAGATGCTCTTTTACGGTGTCGTTAATTTCAATATTTTGAATATGCATAATGAGTAGATGATTTTTAATACTGCCGTTTTAATAAATAAGTGTTATTATTATTATTATTATTATATTATTGCTTTATGTAATATTTTTTATTCATCTTGTTAACTTTTACAAATGGAATAATTCACTAATAAAACTTTGTTAATAACAAATAAAATTTTTAATTAACAAAATCTTTATATACACTGTAAAAAATAACTGTGTATTCTGCAATAAAAGGGGTTGGCACGCTAGCTGCCAATACAGTAATAATAAAATTTACAAATGTTAAAATAAATTGATGTTGATATACAAAGGGCAAAAATATCTTACACAAAATAATTTTATAGGAAATGACTAGATGCTCTTTTACGCTGTCGTTAATTTCAATATTATGAATATGCATAATGAGTAGATGATTTTTAATACTGACGTTTTAATAAATAAGTGTTATTATTATTATTATTATATTATTGCTTTATGTAATATTTTTTATTCATCTTGTTAACTTTTACAAATGGAATAATTCACTAATAAAACTTTGTTAATAACAAATAAAATTTTTAATTAACAAAATCTTTATATACACTGTAAAAAATAACTGTGTATTCTGCAATAAAAGGGGTTGGCACGCTAGCTGCCAATACAGTAATAATAAAATTTACAAATGTTAAAATAAATTGATGTTGATATACAAAGGGCAAAAATATCTTACACAAAATAATTTTATAGGAAATGACTAGATGCTCTTTTACGCTGTCGTTAATTTCAATATCTTGAATATGCATAATGCGTAGATGATTTTTAATACTGACGTTTTAATAAATAAGTGTTATTATTATTATTATTATTATATTATTGCTTTATGTAATATTTTTTATTCATCTTGTTAACTTTTACAAATGGAATAATTCACTAATAAAACTTTGTTAATAACAAATAAAATTTTTAATTAACAAAATCTTTATATACACTGTAAAAAATAACTGTGTATTCTGCAATAAAAGGGGTTGGCACGCTAGCTGCAAATACAGTAATAATAAAATTTACAAATGTTAAAATAAATTGATGTTGATATACAAAGGGCAAAAATATCTTACACAAAATAATTTTATAGGAAATGACTAGATGCTCTTTTACGCTGTCGTTAATTTCAATATCTTGAATATGCATAATGAGTAGATGATTTTTAATACTGACGTTTTAATAAATAAGTGTTATTATTATTATTATTATTATATTATTGCTTTATGTAATATTTTTTATTCATCTTGTTAACTTTTACAAATGGAATAATTCACTAATAAAACTTTGTTAATAACAAATAAAATTTTTAATTAACAAAATCTTTATATACACAGTAAAAAATAACTGTGTATTCTGCAATAAAAGGGGTTGGCACGCTAGCTGCCAATACAGTAATAATAAAATTTACAAATGTTAAAATAAATTGATGTTGATATACAAAGGGCAAAAATATCTTACACAAAATAATTTTATAGGAAATGACTAGATGCTCTTTTACGCTGTCGTTAATTTCAATATCTTGAATATGCATAATGAGTAGATGGTTTTTAATACTGACGTTTTAATAAATAAGTGTTATTATTATTATTATTATATTATTGTTTTATGTAATATTTTTTATTCATCTTGTTAACTTTTACAAATGGAATAATTCACTAATAAAACTTTGTTAATAACAAATAAAATTTTTCATTAACAAAATCTTTATATACACTGTAAAAAATAACTGTGTATTCTGCAATAAAAGGGGTTGGCACGCTAGCTGCCAATACAGTAATAATAAAATTTATAAATATTAAAATAAATTGATGTTGATATACAAAGGGCAAAAATATCTTACACAAAATAATTTTATAGGAAATGACTAGATGCTCTTTTACGGTGTCGTTAATTTCAATATTTTGAATATGCATAATGAGTAGATGATTTTTAATACTGACGTTTTAATAAATAAGTGTTATTATTATTATTCTAAATTATTGCTTTATGTAATATTTTTATTCATCTTGTTAACATTTACAAATGGAATAATTCACTAAAATAAAAATTTTAAATTAACAAAGCTTTATATACACTGTAAAAAATAACTGTGTATTCTGCAACAAAAGGGGTTGGCACGCTAGCTGCAAATACAGTGATAATAAAATTTACAAATATCTGTCTTCAAGAGTGTTGCAAAATGTATCATGTCTGAGGCATGCTTTTGACTGCGTGGTGAATGCTACTAAAATAGTTTGATTTTTACTTCCCTTTTTGCTCGAATTTGCTTTCGCATCATTATTGCTTGAATTCGATTTTAGAGCAACGATGCTTGCCAAACCACAGCATAAAGTGCAGGACGAAAGCTGTATTTTACAACAAAAGATGCTTCCATTCCGACGTCCAACACAGTTGCTGTAAAATTTACAAGGTGCTATTTTTAAGACTATCGCAAATTTTCTCATGTCTGAGAAAAATTGCGTTGCTTTTGAGTGCGTGGTGGACGTTACTAAAATAATTTCATTTTTACCTCTCTTGTTGCTTGGATTGGATTTCAGAGCAACGATGCTTTGAAAATCAGAGCATAAAGTGCAGGAAAAAACTATATTTTACAACTAAAGACTTGTTGACACTCCGAGTTGCTGTAAAATTTAGTCCCCTGTCTTTAACCACTTAATCGTCGCGCCCGAGACATTCACGGGCTGCAAGCTTCATGGCTTTTATTCAGAATTGTTTGATTCCTACCAGTTTTATAAAATAGTGTAATTGGTTTTATTCTGATATAATTTTTTTGTTATTAAATAACATGAATATTTTGTTTTCAAAATTGGTGGCAATAATGTGTTTGAATTTTTAAACAGTATTTTAATGCGACCACTAAATGGTTAAGAGATCTGTGAAAAATCTGAAAATTTGGGAAAGGGACGTTTCTATTGACTGCGTAGTACACGTAATGAAAAACAAGCAATCTTTACATCATTCGTTGTTTGAATTCGTGTTTGCATCATCGGTGCTTGTTTTTGATGTCACATCATCCGGGTTGGAAAAATTGTGACATAAAATACATTTTTTTCAGTGTTGTTGTAATTTTTTGACCTATTATTAATTTTATTATTTAATTCCCCCAAAAAGTACTATACATTAATATTGTAACTGAAATTATTCGAAGGTTAATAACTAACTTCAGATGAAAACAAGATTAAATTGCTTTCATGTACGATAAATTTAATTAAAACAGATAAATGAAATTTCCGTATAAATGTTTCTAAAAATTATTCTTTCGAGAAATATAGTCGCAAATTGAACTTATAGGGTTGTTTTTAATAAACAAAAGCTTTCACTGTAAAAAATGTGTATTTCACGACAAAAAGGGTCGGCACCCTAGCTGCCAATGTAGTTGTAAAAATTACAAGCTGTTATCTTTAAAAATTGCAAAATTTCTCATGTCTGAGGAAAATTACCTTGATTTTGGGTGCATGATGAAAGTAATTAAAATAATCTGATTTTTACTTCTCTTGTTGCTCGAATTCACTTTCACATCATTAGGGCTTGAATTCAATTTCACAGCAACGGTGCTTGCAAAATCACAGCATAAAGTGCAGGATAAAATCTATATTTTGCAACAAACGTTGCTGGCACTCCGACTGCCAGATCCGTTTCTGTGAAATTTACAGGCTTGTTCTTAAAAGATCTGCTAAAATTCTCAAATTTAAAGAAAACCGCGTTGCTATTGGCTGCCTGGTATACGGAAAGAAAGTGAGCAATTTTTATATCATTTTATGTTTGAATTTGCGGCCAAACAACCAGTGTTAATTTTCAATTTCGTATCATTCAAACTTAAAATAATGTGTTATTAAGTACAGGAAATATTACTTTTTTTACAGAGTAGTCTTAACTTTTTAACCTATTATTGATTTTATTATTTTATTCCCTTAAAAATACTTTGTTTTGATATTCTAACTGAAATGAATTGAATGTCAATAATTAACTTCAAAGTAAAACAATATTAAATTGCTTTCATATACGAAAAATTAAGTTAAAGCATAGCTGCAGTATGCGTATAAATGTTTCTAAAATTTAATCTTTCCAGATATATCGTCGTAAACTTAGCTTATAGGTTAATTTTAATTTATACCGAAGCAAATCTTGAATAAACACTATTAACTTGTTTATCCGTTAATGTTTTTTCTTATTCGTTTAAGGAAGATACTTTACATTAAAGATACATTATTCATAAAGATTTTTTTTATTTTTTTTTTAATATATGAGAACAGAGAAATTGTGAGTACATATTACTTTTATATAGCTTTTATACAGCTTTATATATCATTTTTTCGTTTTCCCAGTGAACGATTTGACGTAAAACAAAAGAAAAATTATCATTTCCAAATGTCATAACACTATCAGGTGTGTCTGGCGAATATGAGAAGAAAGAATTGTTGTCGATAACATAAATATAAAATATATGCAAAGCCAATAATATTATTATCCTGTAGTATTTTTTCCATGTTGATTTTTTAAAACAGAAAAAAAGAACGAAAGCATATTACATTTCATATAGATCGTTTCAATTTTTGCATTTCGTATGTTTCTATTAAAACGAAGAAAACATGCCAGATGAATACATAAATAATGATATCTGAATAATATTTCGAGAATTTGTAAGTGAAAGTTATACTGTTTTTTTTATGTGTTTTTTGTTTTTTTTAAGCTAAGACATAATATATTACAAAACTGTTTTAATAAAAATGACTAAACATGTAGTTACATGAAGTATATTAAACATTTTATTTATTTTTTTTAACATTCAGTAAAATTATTGCATAAATTAAAAAATATATTTAAACAATAAAAAGTACGTGTTTTGATTAATTCATTAATTTTTTATTTGTCTTACATGCAGTAAATAATTTAATCAATATTTAGTCTGATTGTATCAGGAACTACTAACAACTAAATTTAAAAAGGAAATTCATGTTTAAATATCATAAAAGAAAAAAATATATATATCGTGTTGTATAAAAATGCATGATTATTTAATGGCACATTAAGTTTGAAATATGTCGTAAAAACTATAAAATAAAAGTTTGTTTAAAAATATAATTTATTTTTTCAAATAAATCAAAATTTTAACCTATACTTTCAGTGGATTGTGTGTAATTCAGCTTTTACAGCATAAAAAAAAAGAAATTTTACATTCAAAAATCACTTATTCGCAAACTATTCATAAAATAATTTCATATTGCATGAGAAGTGAATAACATGTCATAAACTTTACAAGTTAAATTATTATTCTATAACTCTTAGCATCGGAAATAAAATACATTTTCTTTTGTCGATATTAGACATAAATATATTTCCCCTTACACAATATTATAGCAACAGCATTGTGTTTAAATGTTAGTATGATAAAAGTAAATTGATGTTTTCAATCTTGGTGTCTCTGACAGCTGACGTATCATGTCCTCTAAACATTTTATTTTAAACGTTTGCGTTTCTCAGATATAATTGAAGGATTTACATATTGTGATGATTGTTTCATTTTTTTGTATCAAGTTTAATTTGTGTTTTCAAATGTTACATCTCATACTTGTTTGATATCAATAGGAATATGTGCGTTATATTAACACATTAAGTACCACTATGACTGAAACTGAATTTTCATTTAGGCCACGTCAGTGTTAACGGTGATTTATAGTGTAAAATAAGATATATAACTTAATGCTTTGCATTGCTTTAAATATTTATTAAAGAAGTATAATTCAGTAATAAATAAAGGTTAAGTAACTATTAAATAACTTTATGTAGTTAGTTAAAGCAATATAAGTTTGGGGAGTTTTCTACCATATTTTCGACTACACTGTAAAAATTGAAGACCCAATTGGGTTGAAAGATTTCTGGGTATAGTAATGTTCCTAAAATGGTACAGTAAGGATTCCTAAATGGTAGAGTATTGTTCCCAAAATAGATAACCCAAAATGGTTCAAAACAGAGCAGATCTTTATTAACATTAAATTAATCAAAATTTCTGAGGTATAATGTATGTACTTTCGAAGATATTTTAATTGTTTTAATGCCATTAAAAATCAGACTTTTTTAAAACGATTTTGTGCTACAAACTGAACTTTCCAAATTGGAACAATGCTGTACCCAAAAATCTTTCAACCCAATTTGGGTATTTTGTTTTTACAGTGTACCATATTTTTGACCACGATGACTGACACTGAATTTTCATTTAGGCCGCGTCAGCGTTTTCGGTTACTCATATTGAAAAATAAGATATAAAACTTAAAATTTACATTGTCTTAAATAATTATTAAGGAAGAATTATTCTGATATTAAAGGTTAAGTAAATTTTAAATAACTTTCAGTAGTTAGTTAAAGCAATATATTTTTGAGGCGTTTTATACCATATTGTAGATTATCGTTCATTGGTGATCGACGCGGCCTAATCGGTATGTTCAGTTTCATTCACAGGGGACTGATGCAGCACTTAACGTGTTAATATTGAAATTACTAATACTGAAAGTTTAGAAAATATTTTTAACTCTCATTATTAATATAAAAGAATAATAATACTTAGTTAAAGTTGTATTTCTTTTATTTATTTATTTATTTGAAGTATTTGAATTGTACCTGTAAAATGTCTCAAATGCGCGGATTTTCTTTCTGTGATTTTAAAATCTAAAATTTTTAAAAATACAAATGCCTCCCTTCACCTTCTTAAAAATAAATCATATTATTTAAAACATTTTTAGTCATTTTTAATCATTTTTATTTTATCTTATTTTATTTTTTAAGAAACTTATACATGGATAAAAATTCTATCTATGTTTGACTACAGTTTTTATTTTTATTCTTTAATTAGTCGTATATAATAAAAATTATATTTATTCATATTCAAACTGCTGTGAAATAAGCGTAAAGATACTGACCAGAGTGAGTAACGTCTAGAAATTATAAATTTAATTAAAATATTATGTAATGCTGCATTAAAACCTCTCCAAAAATCTGTCAATTGAGTCAATTAAAATTAGTTTCTATTTCACGTGAATTTATTTATATCAAAACCAAAATTTTATCGTATATTACTTATTAATTTGTGGATAATTATTATTTTTTATTAGACTAGGGGGGCCCCGCCCCCCTGCTCGCTATGCTCGCCAACCCCCCGCGTAATCGCTTCGCGATTCCAAATTATTGGCTACCCCTGCTTGCTGCGCTCACCAATACCCCATGGTATGAATAAGCAGTTGCAGACCTTTCAAATGATGTGTCACACGACTGGTGTTGTAAAGAAATTAAAAATGTGCCCCCCTGGGAGGCAGAGTGGGAGGCGACACAAAAGACATCCATAATATGAATAAGCAGCTGCAGACCTCTCAAATGATGTGTCACACGACTGGTGTTGTAAAGAAATTAAAAATGTGCCCCCCTGGGGGGCAGAGTGGGGGTGACACACAAGACATCCATAAAATGAATAAACAGTTGCAGACCTTTCAAATGATGTGTCACACAATTTGTGTTGTAAAGAAATTACAAAATGCGCCCCCTCTGAGGGCAGAGGGGGGGGGGGGTTAAACACAAGATATCCATAATATGAATAAGCAGTTGCAGACCTCTCAAATGATGTGTCACACAATTGGTGTTGTAAAGAAATTAAAAATATGCCCCCCCGGGTGGCAGAGTGGAGGATGGCACACAACACATCCATAATATGAATAAGCAGTTGCAGACCTTTCAAATGATGTGTCACACAACTGGTGTTGTAAAGAAATTAAAAATGTGACCCCTCCCTGGACAGTGCAGAGTGTGGTGGTGACACACAAGACATCCATAATATGAAAAAGCAGTTGCAGACCTTTCAAATCTTGTGTAACACGACTGCTGTTGTAAAGAAATTAAAAATGTGTCCCCCCTGGGGAGCAGAATGGGGGATAACACACAAGACATCCATTATATGAATAAGCAGTTGCAAACCTCTCAAATGATGTATCAAACGACTGGTGTTGTAAAGAAATTAAAAATTTGGCGAAATATTACAGTTATCGCCAAGTTGGCGTCACTTTTGACAACTAATTTTGGTCGCCAAATTTGGCGATATATCGCCAAGTAGGCGACAAACTTGGCGATTGTTGGCGATGGTAACCTTTCCTCTCTTTATGGTAACCCATACGGCGATGCATAGACGGAGTCCTTTCCTGATTGGTCTATTCGACTCATGGACGGAGTGGACAACCCGGATTCGTTAGTTCCGGAAATCTTCCACATCAGCATCATTCCAGGAGTCATTCCTTTTAAGGCTAGTTTTTTTTTACTATAGAAAGATATAAAAATTGTAGTACTTATTCGCCGAAATATATTTTTTTATATTTAATGCGAACCAAAAGGAAAAAAGCGTGAATCTTTTTTATGTTCGTGTTTGGTAGTCTTTATAAAATGTGCGATATGAAACGAAAGGAAATTCTGTATTTTCAAATGTCGTAAAACATCATTTGTCTCGTTAACACATACATAAAAAAATAATAAAATATAATGATTATGTAACCTCAACACGTGTAAGGAGGAATTTAGAATTAATTTTAATTCGAATTTTAATTCGAAATTAGAAAATTGGCTGGTGTAAATTGGATGACGAAATCACTAGACAGAAACATTGGAAAAATCTGGGGGAGACCTACATCCAGCAGTGGATCAAAAACGGTTGAAGATGATATATATATATATATATACAAAATGGCGCTCACGGTTACGGTTATAGTTACAGAAACTCGAAAATTTCCAAAGGCAACACCCATTTTTTTTCATCGCAAAATGCTCAGCGCATGCGAAAACCCTAAAGAGCGTTGGAACCGTACGTGTATCGCAAGAAACGGACATGTTATGCACGCACAAAAAACCTTTCTGGGAATCCTTCCCCCCATAAAAAAAAACTCGATTGGGGCGCAAGGAGGAAATTTGCATATGACACAGAGTCAGTACACTAATCTCTGATTACAATACAGATCGGACAAACTAAAACTTTTATTTTGATCACACATTTTTCACATGGGTGCCGTCACCATCACAGGCAATTATGGCACCCATGTGGAAAATGTGTATAATAGTATTTTCCCTACAAGTACATTCAGCGAACTTTTCAATTTATCCAACTCCTATTGTAATATATAAAACGTATATCATGACTAACTATTATCATACTATATACAAAGGAAATACGCATGGAACATTTTAAAATATGACAATTATTCTTTATTTTAAAAAATTAAAAATTGAATGATTTCAAACTTTTTACTATTTTACCGTTGAACTATGAATATAACTTTTTGAGTTTGATATCAAACATCTTCCAATTTTCAAATGAACCCATTTAAAATAGAAGAATTTCGTTTTTAGTGTCCACTGTCCCCTTAAGTCCCAACGAAGTTGCAAATAAAATATGCACAAACGAGCAGTAAGCACTGCAAATAGGATAACGTGCGAGGCGATGATGTCCGGTTTATTGATATTACAGGGTGATTAGGAAGTCACCCGCCATGATACAAGGTATAAAACCCGTTAAGATGAGCAATTTAGTAGGCAGGGGCTTAGTCATCGGTTAGAAAGAAAGAAATATTATTTGGAAACTTTTAAAGATATGCTATTTGGGTGTTTCCATGAGCACGTGTCGTGGAAGTCACATACTATGACTTTGGATACCAGTATTTTAGAATGGAAAAATGTGACTTATTTTATCAGAGACAGACAATTAATTGAATAAGGCCATACAAATCTTTCGAAAAGAAAGGTGGAAAACAACATAACTGTTAGCAATAATGTGACTTACACAACAAGTGCTCATGGAAATACCCAGTTATTAAATTTCTAAAATGTACACTGTTAAAAATTTCGTGCTACTTTGAACCAAGATTTGGTGCTCGCATCTATTACCAGCTGCCACCATAGAATGGTTCAGTCGAAGCTCCAAATCTTGGAACGAGTTTACACCATATTATTTGAAAAAATGGTACTATGGTTCGACCGAAGTTCCAAATCTTGGAACAAGATTTCACCATCTTATGGTGGAAGCTGCTAAGCACCAAATTCCGGTTCAAAGTAGCACAAAATTTTTAACAGTGTAATGCAAGATAATAATAATATATATACAGAATTACTCCACTTTAGAGAATTTTCCAGGAGAAATATCTGCATTTTTTTCAGTAGAAAAATAAATTTAAGTTAAATGCAAGAATTTTTGCCTTATTTAAATAGCAATTTTCTAAAAGAAAATATTAGTGCCGAAGAAAATTCTAATCGGAAAATTCCCGGTAGCGTACGAACCGTGTATATACATTTTAAAGAAATATATATGTGCAAATTTTAAATTACAAAATATTAAAAAGAAAAAAGTTTGAGTTGTATAAATAATTAAATCTAAATATCGTGCCAATATTTCTGATTAAATAAAATAAATATTAAGTAAAATAAAATAAAAAAAGAGGTAAAACATAAATTAAGGACAAACACAGGTTTTTACATTACTTAAATAATAATAATAATTCTTTTTTCACATTGTTGAATATTTTAACGATACTTTAAAAGAAAAAAAATGTTCAAAAAATTAAAAAGCAGAAAAAATTAAATAAATCAACTGAGAATAGATTTCTCTGAGAAAAACAAGACATTCATTCCTTTGTTTACGAATTATTTCATTAATATTGCAAGCAAATACCTAGAAAATTCTTCTATCAATGGGCAGCAAATAAAATCATTACAGGGAGAATACTTTTATCCTGGGGAATAAAATAACACATTGATAGGATTAGAAGAAATAAGTTTTTCTTCGGCATTTAAAAAAAAAAAAATCTTTGAAGAACATTTTTTGGGTTGAAAATAAAGAGTAAACTGCAGTTGTATAAGACTTCAAATTTTTTCGCAAGTCATTTAAAATTTTATTAATAGAAACACTGTAAAAAAGTCTAATTTTTTTCTTTTCGGAGCAGTTTTGCTTTTAATTCGTTATTTCATCATTTTTTTAAGTTAACTGAGAATATGCTTTATTTAGTATTGCACTTTTTTAAAAATATACGTTTAGTAAAATGTACATTATTTTTTGTTATTATCTAACTATTTTGTTTTCATGTACTGTTGTTTTATTTTATTTTCGGGAATAATTTCCATAAATGTTTTCCATAGGGTATATGCTGATATTTTTATTTATACATGCATTTTTTCTTTAAAATTACTATGTAATATTTTTGTACATATGTGTTGAACTATACATAGAAATGTAATTTGTACGTCTTTCCAATTATTATAATTTTAAATAATTCTAAAATCCAGTGACGTACAATACCCTGATACAGTGACCCTGTATATACGTTTAACAGAAATATTTATGTGCAAAATTTATGTTCTCATAATTGCGGAATATATATATATATATTGCTTGATCTGTATAAATAATTAACTTTAAAGATCGTGCAAATCTTTCTTATTAAAAAATATCTACAAAGTTAAAAAAAACAAAACAACATAAATTAATGACAATTACTTGTTTTTACATTTTTTAGAATATTTTTCTTTGTCCTTTTTTTACATTGTTGAATATTTTAACGATACTTTAAAAGAAAAGAAATTTTTAAAAAATTAAAGAGCTAAAAATAAATTAAATAAATAAATCAGCTGAGAATAGATTTATCGCTTGTGGAAAACAAGACATTCATTCCTTTGTTCACAATTTATTTCATTAATTTTGCTAGCAAATACGTGAAAAAATGCTTTAAGCAAAGGGCAGCAAATAAAATCATTACGGACAGAAGACTTCTATCCTGGGAAATAAAATAAAACATTGATAAGATTTTAAGAATTGAGATTGTCTTCGGCAATAAAAAAAAACTTTACTAGAGTAAAAAATAAAATAAATGATTAAAGAACATTTTTGGTTAAAAAACAAAGAGTAAACTGCAGTTGTGCAATTCTTTTAATTTTTCCGCAAGTCTTTTAAAATAGAAGTTGTGCAATTTTTAGAAACAATGTAAAAAAAAGTCTTTTTTTCAGAGTAATTTTGTTTTTAATTAGTTATTTTATCAGAAAATATTTTAAGTTAATTGAGAATATGCTTTATTTAGTAGAGCATTTTTAAAATATACATTTAGAAAATTGTATGGTATTTTCAGATAATTTATAAGTATTTTGTCTTCAAGTACTGTTCTTCTATTTCATTTTCAGCAATTATTTCCATAAATGTTTTCTATAGTGTATATACTGATATTTTTATATATGTATGCATTTTTTTTAAATTACTATGTAATATTTTTGTACATATGTGTTGAATTATACATAGAAATATAACTTGTAAGTCTTTCCGATTAGTATAATTTTAAACAATTCTAAAATACGGTGACCTACGGACCCTGTATATACATTTTAAAGAAATATTTATGCGCGAATTTTTATGTTCTCACAATCGCAGAATATTAATAGTTAACTTTCAAGATCGCGCAAATTTTTTTATTAAAAAATATCTACAAAGTTAAAAAAATAAAACAACATAAATTAATGACAAATGCTAGATTTTACATTTTTTTTAGATTTTTTTTCTTCTTCCTTTTTCACATTGTTGATTATTTTAACGATACTTTAAAAGAAAAAAAAAATGTTTGAAAAATTAAAGAGCAGAAAATAAATTAAGTAAATAAATCAGCTGAGAATAGAATTCCCGTTTGAGAAAAACAAGACATTCATTCCTTTGTTCACAATTTATTTCATTAATTTTGCAAGCAAATACGTAGAAAATTCTTTAATCAATGGGCATCAAATAAAATCATTACAGACAGAAGACTTCTATCTTGGGGAATGAAATAAAACATTCATAGGATTAAAAACAAGTTTTTCTTCAGCATTAAAAAAAAATCTTTTAAGATTTTTTTTTTTTTTTTTTTTTTTTTTTTTGGTTTGAAAATAAAGAGTAAACTACAGTTGTATAATACTTTTATTTTTTCCGCAAGTCTTTTAAAATTTTATTAATAGAAACATTATATAAAGACTTTACAATTTTACTTTTAATTTGTTATTCCATCAGAAAACCTTTTAAGTTAATTGATAATATGCTTTATTTTATAGTGCATTTTTTAAAGCATACGTTTAGTAAAATGTAGGACACTTTGGGATATTTTTTAAATATTTTGTTTTCACGTAGTGTTGTTTTATTTTATTTTCAGATATAGTTATCAAGTTGTTTTCTATCGAGTATATACTGATATTTTTAAGTATTTATGCATTTTTTCTTCATAGTTTTATGTTAAATTTCTGTGCATATGTGTTGAATTATACATAGAAATATAATTTATAGGTGTTTCTGATTACTGTAATTTTTATTTCAAGCTTCATTTTAAATAGTCTATCTTGTGACTTTAAAAATATTTATCTGAATGACAATATGTTTGTCTAAATATAAGTGCTGAAATGTATTTAAAAATTGTTATTCCAAATTATGAATTCATGAAAGTTTTATCTACTAAATTATTATTCCTGAATGTTTGAAGATATATTAAAAAAATTACACAATCATTTAGTAAATTACAGAAATATTTAACCAAAAAAAATTAATTTATACGACTTTTGTGCAATATTTATAACCCCACAAAAACATTTGTTTAAAAATTTAATTTTAGTAATTTATAGAATTAAGAAACATATAAATATAGTGCTCTTACAATAGAAATATATAATTTTTTCCAAATGAACTTTTTACTCCACAAGAATGTATGCCAAGAAAGCTGAAAATATTCAAATAATTATAATAATAAATCATCCTTTTATTTATTTATTTATATATTGTGAAACCACTGACACTTTTAGAGCTATATAAAGCAAAATATCTATAAAACAACCTAAACTGTCTTACTACACATCGCTCAGTTATTCTAATTTTATAACGAGTTATTTTAATAGTACTTCAAAATATCGTCGCAGCATAAAGGGTTATAAATAAATATATTGAGTTGGTTATTAAGATGATCATCAATGAAACCTGAAATTTAACATTTTTATTCACTGTGTGATGGACAATTTATTTATGTTAGCGAAATACACCCCAAACATTTTTTTTTTTTAGATGTAATTTATGTATTGCTTTTACAGCTTTGATCTTCTCAGAATATTTTCCAAATTTACAATTTTATGTCAATAAATTTAGATTTTGCTAATACCATTTTGTTATAATTACAGAATATTACACTAAAAAAAGTTTCTGCACTTACACTAAAAAATTAAACTGTTGTTCTAAAAAAAGTCTTATACCATCCCTTATAATTTTTTTTTCCATTGCTCTAGAGTCTAGTTATCCCTAATAATTTCCAAAACATTTTTTTAATATATTAAAAGATATTTAAAAATATCATCACACAAAATAGGAACACAAGAAGTGAGTTTTAGTAACTATAATTCTAGTTTGTGCTTTAATTCTAGGAATCAAACAGTAATTTTTAGCAATTCAAACGATTCATAATATAATGTATCGTTTCATCATCTAGAAATCTATGGACAAAAAATTATCGATCATTTCGACTATTCACTGCTTCTATGAATATTCTTAAAACGTTTTTCGTCTTTACTATGCATTCCTTTTATGCCTTTTATGAATTCTAAAATTTGTTTCCAATTTGTTTGATCTATTTGCATTGCCTGGAAATCTGTTTTCGTTCAATGATTTAGGAAATGAGCACATTTTCGTTCTAAATGAAAGTAGATTTTTCAATGTAAAATAAGCAGTTTTTAATGAAGGTTAAAGTTTTCCTTTACTTGGGGATGTCTTCTGTTTATTATTTATATATCAGTCAAGTATCATTAACTTTAACAAAACAAAACAATCACGTATTTGTGTGAAACACTATTATATTGAACAAAATCTCTCTGAAAGTACTCAAAGATTAAGAAAAATACATTCTGTGAGAATTGCTCGACTTTTGGAAATATATTAAATACGAAATGTTGAGTAACCAAATGTATGTAAAAAAAATGAGAAGAAATTTAGCTAAAAATTTATAAAAATATTTGTCTTCTAATTGAAATACGTGCGTGGAAAAGAAAGCTTTGAATGCATGGATTTGAATTTAAAAAATAATTTCAACTTGATTATTGTGCTTTTCTCAGTTCAGGTTATCTATAGAATACATTGATAGAAAAAACGCGATTTTTATATTTATTTTATTTATTAATTTATTTATTTTAATAAAGAAATTTATTCATTTTAATAAAGATAATTTTGAAATACTTGTCTTCCGTTATAAAAAATAATGTTTCGTCTGTCAATTTTTATTGTACAGTTTATTAATAAATAATAATTATTTAAAAAGTGTAATTTAACAATAATGATGTAAACACGGTTTCAAAGCAATAATAAAACATAGTAAAGTATTCTTAGTTCTTCAGATGAGAACATACATTTCAAAATTCAACAACTGGTTTCGAGTTCCACATTGTGTTTCAACAGTTTGGAATTGGTGAAATACAGGATAAAAATCTGTTTATCTGTTTGTTGTAGTTTTTTTCGGTTCAGGATTATTGATAGATTAATACAGATGATACAGAAAATACCTTTTTTGATAAAGGGAAATTTGAAATACTTGTCTTCATATTCAGTTTAATACAGTTGTACAATCTCATGACATTTGAAAGAAAATATTCATATATCTGAATATTTAGAGTTATTCAATATTAATTTGTGTTACTAACAAGGTACTGGAACACACATTTATTACTGAATGGTGTACTTTTCTTTATTAGGCCATGGTTTCGCCGTTATATTTATATCTGTCAAATGTCGTTAACTTTCTTGGAACAGTAAATGATGCCTTTGCGTGAGAAATGATCGTTTTGAACAAACGCCCCTCTAAAGTTGCTTGAGGTTTATACAAAAGGTATTTTACTCAGAATTTGTAGTTCAGGTTCTTCTCATACATTAAGACTCGGAAACTTATAACAGCGAATATACTTCAAGTGATTAAAGTGAAGTGAAATTATGTTGATGATTCTAGTCCACGTAACATATATATGGAGAAAGGAAAATTTTTAATGCGTTCTAAATTTTAAACACTTTACAACGTACTTTAAAAATATATGTAACTCCAGTTTGTCTCGTTCTTTTACTGTCATTCTTTTGGAGTTATAAATTTCGTAAAAACATTAGGATTACTGTCACGTTCTTTATATTATATCCTAAAAAACAATTCAGAATTTAATAATAAATAAGATTACAGACAGAACATGATCAAAATTTAATAATAAATAAAATGTGATAGCCATTGTGGTTTTTCTTGCGGAATATTAATGTGTCTAACTCTAGAATTTAGTAATCATCTTTCTTTCTTTTAAGTAAGATAATATTCGATAGATAATTCTGAATAGTCTTACTTTATTTAAATGCTTTGTATATGTTATAAAGCTGGATCAATAACCACTCAGTTTTTTACTTTCATTCTATTTAGAGTTGTTCATGTTGATATGAAAGTGCAATATAAATGCAAATTTTGAAATATCCTAGTTTACATTACAATGACATTACATGGACATTATTTTCCTGAGTAATTAAATAGCAAGGATAATTTTAATTGCTGGTTTTGTTTACTTATTTTTGAATTGTAAATATATTCCATATTTTTTAAAGCAATCTGTATTATCTTCACAACATGTTCCTTAACAAAGAAAGCGTGTAAATTCGTCTACCGCTCTTTAATTATGTAAACTGAATATATTATTGTTTATCAAAAATAATTATTTCTAGAACATTTTAACAAGGCTTCAGAGATTCCAACGCCTCAAGATTACACGACACAAATATCGCGCTGACGTGAAATTAAATGTTTCGTCGAGGTTAAGGTGGGAAAGAGCTCGAGTCTGCATTCTATATGTTTGTAGTTCTACATTTTCCAAGTTTGAAGAATATAATTAAGTGTGATGTTTCGCTAAAGTTAAATCATACGAATGTTTAAAGAACCAACTTTAGTCGATATCAGAGCCAATAGTGCCCATCAAAATGTCTGTATTTACTTACATATTTTAATCATTTTGCGCTTATCAATGGAAATAAAATTCCCTGTATGAATACACTGAAGAACCATAACATTATGTCCATCCTCCATTTATAACCTCGAGCTCATCCAGAAACGGAACCAAGTCGCGTGCGTGGTTGATGTTAGAGTATATAATACGCCCATGCATTTGTGTTTGAAAACATACTGTGATTAGCAACATAATGTGGAAATCAGCAGATTAATCGCACTTTGATAAACGTGAAATCGTTATGACTCACGATTAAGAATGTCGTTATCGGAAACCGAGCGTTTCCGATTTTATATTCGTCATTATTCACCTAATATTTTATTCGCCTGCACTCGTTTCGAGCACGCCTCCAAAGTGGTGGATGGATAGCGAAACGACAAGTTGGTGGCAGCAATGCGTCATTCGCAATGCATTGATTTCAGAGAAGAGCAGAGATTGTTATACTTTATTTGCCATGACCCAAGAGCTACAATAATCAAAATCATCAGCAGCTACAACAATGCAGTGTCCTGACAGTATTTTTCAATACATAAAGCAGTGTACACTATTGCTGATGCGGTTATGCAGCCAGAGGTCAACGCACGTCCTTCCGCTTTCGGACGTCATTACTATCAACGCCTGCAATAGACCTAGAAACATTTGAATCTGACCATAAAACAAACGAAGAGAATTGCATGGTCCGAACGACCCATTTCTTAGTCCATTACGTCGACGAGCGCTTGCTAATACGCTGAGTTTTAACGGAAACCCTAGATTCTGAATGTACAATTGGCCGGAGACTATTCGGTGACGGTAATATTATAGTGTAGGTAATGTTTTCATGGATCGCATTAGGAACATAAAGTATAGAACAATTTTTGACGTGTTATCGCTTTCTGAACATCCTTGTATACCAGTGGCACTGTAATGAAGATGGCCGACATTACTACTGATTTAGTGTAATGAAATACTATACCCGTTGATAGATTTGACGTTGAAGAAGGTAAAATGTCATTTTAACAACAAAAAAAGCTCTTTTTTTTGCTAATCTTTTATTTGTAGCGATGTTAGAACTGAAAGATACATATAGTATGTAGATGTAGAAATATGTAAACTATGAAAAGATAAACAAAAAAGGGGGGACTTCTGAACATCAGAAAGCAGAAAACATCTGAAACATCTGCGTTATTACATAATAACGGCAAACTTAAGTTTTTTTATATAAGAAAATTAGGTGATAAGAAATAAATATAACAGTTGTTAAAAACAGAAAATAGAATATAACTCATTTAATATTTTATCAAATGCAAAGTAAGAAAAAAAAATCTGGATAAGAAATGATATTTTAATAGTAATTTTATATCTAATTTTATATGTATGCAATTTGGAAACCAGCACTCAATAATAAAACAACCTATAAAAAATTTTTTCTTTTAAAATTACATTTGAATGGTGGAACAAAATTAACTTTTGAAATAGTAAAAGAAAAATATAAACATGATATGTATTACATAACAAGCACCTATTCATGACAACAGTGTATACTGCGGTTGGTGACTTTTAGGAACAGGATAATGCACCATGCGATGTTGAATCAGCAGAGATTGGTTCGAAAAACATTCTAGAGACTTCCGTGTCATGGATTGGCCTCCAAATTCACTTAACATGAATCTGATGAAACATTTATGCTTCAACCTGGAAAACCGAATTTATCCTTCCAGCTATCACCTCAAATTTTCGAGAATCGCTGCACCATTTGTTGAGTGCTTGATAGCAGATATCACAGACTACATATTAGCATCTTGTCGAGTCTGCCAGGTGTTCGTAAATTTGAGGACGAAAGGTGATACTATGTGGTACTAAACAGGTGGTCATCATGTAATATCTTTCAGTGTGTGTGCATATATATATATGTATATAAGTATATATACATATATATATATATATATATGTATATAAGTATATATATATATATATATATATATATATATATATATATATATATAACAGTGTTTTTCATAATATAAACTATATTATATAGTCATGTTCAAATATTACTTTTAGTAACATTAATCATGAAATAAGTGGCATTATCGTTGAGGTGTATTAGTACACGTCCCTTGTGAAGATTAACAAACATGTAAATCATATTGATCTTTCTTTCATACTCACTAAAAATCATATTGTATACATTAAATTAAAATGGGAGCAATATTTTTATGTAAAATTTTAATAAATAATACTATTTCAAAATATCCGAGATTTGTAAATGTTAGCGAGGTTCACAATAGTATATTATTAAACGAAAATGCTTTTAATTACTTAAAGATATTTAGAGCCGCACACAACATTTTGAACATAATATTACCTGCAGGTATTTACTGTACGAAGCGTGATTTCGTCTAGGTTTATATAGAACTCAAACATTGTCTGTGATCAATCTTGCTGCCCTTCCAAATTTGGCTGAAGTGTGTTTGATTCAAAGTATATTTAGGAGTTTCCTGAAACTAAATAATAACGATTTATTTGAACAAAATTGCTGTGCATGAAATATTTAATCTTTGACAAATCACCTTTTTTTATCAGAAAAGCACCGGTAAGAATAAGATTGATTAACATTGAGCAATTTGACAACTGTTGACAAGTTTCTTTTAAGTTAAAAGATTAACATATGCAGTGTTATAAATATTTGCATATTTTCGACTGTTTCAGTCTGTTTTTGCAAATTTTTTTATCTTGACGTTCATGACCTCGCTTCTTCTTTGGACAATTGGTAAGAACTCAATTTTGTAAAAAAAAAAAAAAAAAAAAAAAAAAAAAAAAAAAAAAAAAAGGTTTAGTAGCAAATTGAATTAATCTTATCCGTAGGTATAGTTTTCAGAATAATCCAAATAGGATGTGAAAACTAATTGTTTATAATGGAAATTCCCAAATGCTACTTTAACTATGATTTTTACGTTATATAATTAAATTAAATTATGCGAAATGATAAAATAAAATGACCTTCTAAAAAACACTATAAAAATTACCTGCATTGCAAACCCTGGCGTCTGTCTGTCTTATTGCTCTTTCAACAAGGAAAGATTAGTTCTTTGAGAATGCGCATTTGTAAGGCGATTTTTGAACTCCATTTTATCTTATGACATTTAAGCTTTTGGTATTCTTTCAGAACTATAGAAGACATAATTATTCGAATGGTACGTCTCACATTTCTCTTTAGAATTGTCATGAAAAAATACTATGGCGTTTTTGTTAAATTTTCCGAAGTCTGAATAATACAAAAATGCTCATTAATTCGCGATTTTGCCTTTTCTTCAGTTAATCATATATGTATTTTTTTTTCTCATTTTAGTTAATGATTCATCCAATACACTCAATTTTTCTAAACTGTGGTTTCAATTTTTTTAATTCATTCACTTCTCTCCCCTCCCATTTTTTCTTCTTTTTGTTTGGACTCTCCCAGTACAAATGCCCAATTCTGATTGATCTTCCCCTATGCAAGAGTGAACGACTCCGCAGTTGTTTGTCATCTGCGTTTCGCATTGCACAGTTGACAGTCGGGCGTCCTCAGTACGCCTCTCCGTCCTTCTGTCCTCCCTTTTTTTATTCGATATTTTTAATGTAATGTTACCTTTTATTTTATGCATTCTTAAAGGGATTTTAGAGGCCTAGAAATGGTACTCCAAGTATGTAGAAAAAAAAAAAAAAAAAAAAAAAAAAAAAAACTGTACGGGTCACGTATTTTTGCGTAACATAATAGGGGACCATCGACAAATTGAAAAAGAACGGATATATTTTGGATAACTCCTCGCTGTAAAATATTTTTTGTATAGTAACTGGCCTATCGATCGTTTTCATAGAGAACTGTTTTATAATCGTGATATAATTGTATTCTGACCATAATACGGACACAAATGTGGTTCTTTTTCACAACTTTTTCTATAAAAAGGTCAATACGGCGTATGAACTAGCATGTAAATTTTAAAGCAGAAAAATAACTAAGAAAAATGGAATCATTTATTAAAAGAAGGAGCACTAGAGAGCACTACTGGCTGGATGAAATGCAAGGTCTCATGATTCTACGTAGAGAAAGCGTTCATCAGCCATCTGCAAAATGGCGTTAGAGGTGTAATCATTAGTGGAAAAGCAAAGAACAGTAAAAAAAAATATTCTTGTGGTAAAAGGAAAAAAAAACTAGAGAAGTAATTTCGAAGATGGTGAAGTTTGCGAAAAAGACAATAACTCCCCCGCATGTGTCTTTCCTACTTCGCAAAAAACTGCAGTGATTCGATTATGACGTTTTAAGGCGCCCACACTAGATGCTGCAACCCCATCTGTTTGGACCCATGAAGAATTTCTTCGTAGTTAAGAAGTTTGATTCTAACGACAACTCAAAATACGGAGTGCGAAAGAGGTTTCTTTTAAAAACCGACGAAGTTCTACACTATATGGTCAAAGGTGACAGGTCACTTGTGATTTTAGCCTATTTGTTAAATATCTAGAAAAAAATACAGGAGGAATGACCTTAAAACTCCAAGTATGTAAAAAAAAAAAAAAAAAAAAAAACTGTACGGGTCACGTATTTTTGCGTAACATAATAGGGGACCATCGACAAATTGAAAAAGAACGAATATATTTTGGATAACTCCTCACTGTAAAATATTTTTTGTATAGTAACTGGCCTATCGATCGTTTTCATAGAAAACTGTTTTATAATCGTGATATAATTGTATTCTGACCATAATACGGACACAAATGTGGTTCTTTTTCACAACTTTTTCTATTAAAAGGTCAATAAGCGAGTTACTTTGCTTCAAAATGTTTTACAGTGTTTCAAAATTAATGTATCAAAAGTGTTTAAAATGTATGCTATAATAAAATTGCTCATTGTAATAAACTATATTCATTTTTATCAGGATAGCATGTATACAAGTAGAGAAATTGAGGTTTTCATAAAAACAGTCCAAAATTTAACCAAGTATTTTGCTGATAATTTGCAGAGCTCTTAATATAAACAAAATAGTTTTTAGAGAAAATATGACAGTCAACATTGTACGCAAAACCCTGCAAACAATATAAAAAATTGTATGAAATATGAGCAGGTTTACTAAATAAAATATCACTGAGCATGCGTGAAAGCAATTGAAAAATAATGTGCATATTATATTATCTAAATGTATAGAGTAATTTTTGTGAAAGTATCAAAAACCTAGTTTGGAAAATCTGAAAATTATTGTCGATAAGATGAGGAGGCTGTATCCACATATCCATTGATTAGTATCATTAAAGCATAAACAATATTCCACATACTATTATAAATGGATATAGATAAACTTATATATCTGCCGTATGTGCATAAATATGTGACGAACTCTACAACTTATTTTACTAGTTTTTATAAATAATGGGGATGATAATTTAACCTGCCATAATTAATTTGTCGTAATTGCAGATATTTATTTTATTAGTAATCTACATGTGGCACATTATAATACTTTCTTATTAATATTATAAATATTTTTAAATATTAGTTTTAGTAATTAAGATTAATTCAGTAAAATAACATTTTTGAATGGAATACATATAAAAATATTTTAAAAAAATAATTACAGAACATTCATTATAAAACCTCACATAAATATAATAAGTGCCATTAATTTTTTACCGTTTAATTTGGAAGCTATATAAAAGCAAAGAAAGCTTTTAATTATTTTTCTTCCTCACTACTTGAGATTTTTATTAACTTTGAATAGAGCTAAAGCACTAATCTACGGCTTAAAACTTTTTCTCTTTTTTAGGTTTTAAAGCATTTTCCTCATTAAAATGGTAATTAACTTTCTAACACAAAGGAGAAACGTGAAATTCGCAATTTAAAATTTCTAACAATGAAACTTTAAGTAATGCTATAAAAAGGACTATTTCTTGTGACATTTTTATGTAAGAAATGCATTTATTTTTTTTTTTTTCAACAATGGGTTTTTATTATGAATCATTTAGGAGCAGTACTGTATTTAGAATTTTTTTTTTTCTCGTTGAGGTTTTTTGACCTCTGAGTGGGGAGAATGGAACATTTAAAATAGTCAATGTGCGTATGTTAGAGAAATTGTTAGCGTTTCCGAAGAAATGTGGAATAGATGCGTAAACAAGGCGAGCAATTAAGGCTTTTGTCTCTGCCCGCGAAGACGCTCACGAACTAATGCTATTCTATGGGGAGGATTTTTCTAATAACTTTTTCGCATTTTGACATTTTTATTTTTATTTCTATTTTTATTTTTTATTTTATTTTATTTTATGTTATTTATTTATTTATTTTTATTTTTTTGCAGGGGAAAACTGAGGTCCCTCTGAAAATCGCTCCTTGATTTATTTTTTTCCATTTTGGTTGCAAGTATTTTTAAGCATTTACTTTCACTTTCTGAACCGGTTTTGGAAATTAAAGTAACTTTAAAAAAAATCTGGGACCAAAATCAAAAAGGTAATCAAGCAGCGATCTGGAGAGGGACCTCAGCTATTCTATGCCAAAAAATAAAATTAAAATGTCAAAATGCGAAGGAGTTATTAGAAAAATGCACCCCCCCCCCCAATAAGAATAGCATTGGCTCGCGAGTGTCTTCGTGGATAGGGACAGGGGCCTTAACAAGTCTTTGAGCATGAACTAACATAATATAGTCAGTAGTCGTATATGGAATGCTTGTGCAATACAATGGCTCTAAAAACAGAAGAATGTCTCTTAAGAAAATGATCAGCTGCAGTGACAAATCTTTATTTCACAAATAAATGGTGTACATTATTAGATGGGAGAGTTTCTCTTGAGTCTAAATTATTCTTAGATAACTAAATAAATTCTATATGATCACAAAGTAGAATATGTAAAATTATGCCAGAAAACAGAATACAGAAAAAACAAAATGTGTTAAGCTGTTGAACTACAGCATATACATTCCACTAGATCTTGAGTTTCAGGCTTTAAAAGAAGATAAGTAAAAAATAAGTCTTACTCTGACTCAGTACAAAGATATTTTTTGGCTCAGTCGTAGGAACATAAAAATGCACAAGTCGCAATTCGTAGCTAATGGCGATGTCTGTTTCACGGGCAGATTAACAGACTTTGAAAAAAAAATAGTCTCCAGTAAATGGGCAAACACATTAAAGAGTCTCTCGAAAAATTTTTATAACCAAAAAAGGGAATAAATTAATAATTTCTGGCTAAATTAGTATATTGGTGTGCGTTCAAAAGAAATTAAAAAAAAGGAAATAAAATTTACTCTAGAATTTGATATTAATTAGGAACAACAAATAAATTACAAAGAAATAAATTTTATTAAATAAGAAAACTTAAAAATTTACAATATATTTAATATAATAATACATGTGAAATATTCCAAAGGAGGGGGGGTCTCAAGCTCCTAGGAGAAATATCTTATAGGATTGTTATTGCTGCATTCTAAACAAGCTCATGCGTACTAAATAGCCATTTTGACTATAATGTTTCATAAATTCAAAAACTTTAATCCTTCATAATTTATTTTTTTACTCCTTTTCAAAATCGAGTATTTGTTTAATACATATTTTAAAGCAGCGAAATTTTTATTTCTATTTTTTGTATAAATTTAAATTCACACAAAAAAAGTCTAGTCAATTAATTATATTTGAGGAATTACATCTTTAAAAACTATTAAACATATTCAAAATGAATAGAATAACTTGAGATGAGACGCTGTGGTGAACAATATGCCCTATCAAGTAATTTTCGTATGCGGAGGCGCAGTAAAGAAATGCCGCGTCGCACCGCTCACGTTCAAACAAGAGGGTTCACTATTGAAACTTTAATTTCGGTTTGTGTTCCTTTTACTTTTTTTTAGTGGTACTTTATTACATTTCATAGTGATTCTATTGATTTTTAGTGTGCAAAATCTTTTATGTGAATTCTCTATTTTCCTATGTAAGTCTTTGTTTAAATAAAAGAGAAATAAATCTGGTGTTTTTAGAAAGTACTTGTACCTGCCTTTTCAGGAAAGCAATCGTCTTAGAGGGGGGGGGGGAGCGGAATATTTCCATTGACCATCTTGCCCTCCTTGTGTTAAGGTGCCGAACGCAGTGTTCGAGAGTTACGAGAATTTATGAAAACGAAATTTTTGTATGTTTTATATAATATCTGTAAACGGAAATATGTCTTTAAATCATACTTAATAAGGAAAACTTTAACAAGAATTCCTCAAATAACACTTTAGGTTTTTAAAACAATGGCATTTTGTCCAATTTACCCTATCTATCTTTAACATTTTCTTGACATGTAAAGCGTATAATCGTGTTTATGCAAGCAATTGCATTCACAAATGCGCGTGCAAAATCATTTGTAACACTTACGTGAAATTCTTGAATAAATTGTCAGTGATATTTTAATACCATTATTCTACAATTATTTTAGGCTTATATTTTGTGAGATTAAGTAAGATTTATTCTTCGTTCTCGCAGTGTAATTTAAATATTGATATGCCAGCTGACTCGCCCGGATTTGATCCGTCTTGTGACAATAGCCATAAATATACATAAAATTTAATACTGAATGATTTACATACTTATACAAAATACTTTTTAAAGGACTCGACTTATAACTAATGTTGGGACCCATACTGTTCTCAAGAGTATGAACCGGCTGCTCTACACATCTGTTTTGATCTGTTTTGATTTTATATTTTTAAACAAAGACCATCGTAATCCGGGCATGTGGCAATAGCTTTACGTATGCCTAAAATCAGACTGAATAACTTTATAGATTTATTTAGCCAAATAGATTAAAATATCCTCAAATAGGTTAAAACATCGATTTTTTACTTATTGATTTATTTAACTTAAATCCTAACTACACTTTTAGAAAGTACACTTCTGAAATTCCAAAGTTGTATCTTTAAAAATAAAGAAGTTATTTAAGATTTTATGAGCAGATTAAAAATGCTATCTTTGAAAATGACAACTTTAAACTGATTTTTCACGGTGTTGATATTTTTATAACTTGCTTGTTTGATAAATACTAAGCCCTTTTTTTGCAAATTTAGATAGAGGTTTGAATTTTTATCAATGGTTCTCCATTTTATACTTAATATAACTGTGCATAGGATTTATCATTAAAATTTACGATTTTTTAAAAAATTAAAGTAAGAAATTGATGAATTTTCTTGATTTTTTAATATACAGGAAAGAAAAAAAATCAGATAAAATGTAAAATCCCATGTATTAAAAATCCATGCATAGTTTTATGCAATATATTTTATTGAATGTGGAAAAAAATCGAAGGAAAAATATTCATTTTTATAAAGTAAGTAGGGATTTGAAAAGAAATTGTCTTTTCATTTAAATTTTAGTAAAATAATCTGCTCTACAATTTTTTTCATTATTTAATTTTTAGTGTTTAGTATCGTATATACGATACATTTATTTATAAAAGACGCTGCAGTACGGTGTGTACGGAAAAAAATATGCATTGATTTTCAATCTGTTTGAATACATAGAACACAGGTGGAGAAGTCTTGGGAAAGAAATTTTCAATTTGTTCTGAGCAGTCTCTGCTGTTTCTGGCGAGCTGAACTTTAAATATTTTTCATGACTTCAATAATTATGACCCGGAAGGGGCATCTATTCTCTACCGACTTGTTTCCTAGTTTCAACAATCTTAACAGTTTGCATCTATGCCGTTGTAATCATTATTGAAAGATTACATTATCCATTGTCTCACAACTAATTCGAAATGCAGTGCCCACGGACCATGCAATCATTGTTTTTGATTACACGCAGGATTTGCAAGCAATTGTTGGCAACATATTGCGTCACTGTCTTTGTAATGTTACTTTGAAAAAAAAAATCTTTCTAATAAATGTATTCCTGAATCAAATTACTGTCGTGGAAAAATGTCTCTCTCAAGTTTTGTTCCTGATTTTTCAGTTTACCAATTTAAGGCTTATACGGTACATATCATGCATATCGTCATTAGTGAGAAATTCTTTTTTATTTCAAAAAATAGGTGTCTTCGTAAATACTAATTTTTCGGAAGAATATGACACAAATATCTACAAGTCATTACCAATGGCAATATGCTTGTACTTACATTTGTAATAATGAATATTTAATTAAATATATAATATTTGTTCTCTATTTAACAAATAATTTTAATAGTAAAAAAAAAACTATTGAGTAATGTACATATTAAAAAATATCTATTATAGGACATATTACTGCTCTTTGTTTTGTATATTTTATTGGTTGAATGTGTGTTTTACTCCATGTTTTTAATTATTTATTTATTTATATTTATTCATTTATTTATTTATTTATTTTAGCGCAAACCTTATTTGTTCGAAGTTAATTTTAAAGGAATATATATTGGAGAAAAGTCAAAACATTCTGAATATTGATTATTTTCGAGTTATAAATATCTAGTTTTATTTTGGCATAAAACTAATAATACACAACTTCAATCAATATGTAATTTAATGGAATCAATTTATAATTATTGGTTTCTAGGTATTTCTTTATGAACTAGCAATCATTATTTCATTTCTTTTTAAACTTGACATCTAACTAATATCAAATTCTTCTTAAAGATATAAGCAATTAGAATGATATTTAATTTAACGATAGGATGAGAGTCTAGATGCAATTATTTCACAAACTTATGTATTATGCACAAAAGAATATTGACTTCTGTTCTTTACTTGAAAAGTTTTGTTCACACAACAACTTGGATCGATAGTAAATAATTAAACTCATTTTAACTGATCCGTATTATTAAAACATTATGATCGCTATTTAAAGGTTATTTGAAAAAAAAAATATCATTGTACTTATCAATTTTCTGAAATTAAATCGAAAATTTTAAGGATTGTGGTAAACAATATATACCCCAATATAAATTTATAAGCTTGTTTTTATCTCACGTTTGCATCGTTATTTTTTGTTTTATTGCTACAATATTTAAATATTCATATAATTTTTCCTTCCACCAATCTACTTGTTTTCATTTTATAGTCCTGTAAATAAACCTATCACCCAGAAGCTAAAAAAATTATACATATTATTTTGTTTATAGTAAATTTAATACGTAACTTATGATCATGACGAAAAATAAAATTTAAAATAAAAAGCATATCAAAGAATATCTTTTCACATTCTTCACATGTGTCCCACGTGTGTTCATAACTGCCTCGCTGTTGGGCCACATGTGAAAAATTCCTTAAATGTATAAACTGTTAAAAAATTAAGAAACACCATAAACGCGATTTTAAAAAATCACCATGTGTAAAAATGTTCTGTTTACTATATTCAGTATTTTTTGTTTTCAGAAATTTAACCTGTAATGAGAAAAAGTGTGTCCCAGTCTCCCCTATATATCGATTGGTTTCTTACATGTTTTAATGGAAGATTTTTTTAAGAATGCATTTTAAATGGCAACTTTTGTTTAATCAAAGATTTTAGAGGAATATATATGAGAAATTTCTAATATTCTGAATATGGATTATTTTCGATTTATAAATATCGGTTTTATTATAGCATGAATCTAATAATACATTATCTCAATCAATTTATTCATGAACTGGTAATCATTATTTCACTTCTTTTTAAACTTAACATATGACTAATGACAAATTCTTCTAAAAGTAATAAGCAATACGAATGATATTTAATTTAATGACATGATGAGAGTTTAGATGCAATTATTTTAAAAAATTATGTATTATGCACAAAAGAATATTGACTTCTGTTCCTTACTTAAAGAGTTTTGTTCCCATAATGACTTGGATCGATAATAAATAATTAAACTCAGTTTAAGAGATCCGCATTATTAAAACATTATTGACGTTTTTTAAAGTTTATTTATAAAAGAAATGCTTAATACTGATCAATTTTCTGAAATTAGAAGGATATTTTTAAGTATTGTGATAAATAAATGTTGTGATAGCTACATATGGTCAAATGTTGTTTATGATAAAAATCTCAGAAAATATGCTTCGATGTAAATATTATGGGTGAAATATATGCTGTCTAACACGTTTATTTGACATTTGAGTTATACTTGTAGCTTAAAGTCTTCGTTTTTGTAATTTTTTAATATTTTATTTCCGGTTTTAGAAAACAGAAAATTTTTTGTAACTGAATCGCGAAATTGCTGAGATTAAATAACGTAGAATATAACGATGAAAAATAACTGGTAAAAATAATTAATATAATTAATATAATGACAATTATGAACATAATTTGATTACAGAAATTTGTAAAAATTATTACATACCTCATATAGCATTTACTAATTATTATTTGTTGTGTATTTTTTATTGGTTTCATGTAAGTTTTACTGCATTTTTTTTTTCAAGAAAATGCATTTTAAACGGCAAACTTTATTTGCTCTAAGTTTTTTTTTTTTTTTTTTTTTTTTTTTTTTTTTTTTTTTTAAAAGAAATAAATAAGAAAAATTTCTAATGTTATGGATGTGTATTATACAATTGCTACTATTAGTTCACACCTCTTTATATATAATTATATGTCTTGATCAAATTTTTAATCAATAATAAAATGCTTTTTATTCATCCTATAGTTTTAAAACACTTTTTAAAACTTGTAGTGGATGATACTTGATATTAATGCATTTTTTTTTTCAAATGTTAATTCATTAATTAGTTAATTTTAATTTTATATGGGAAAAGAAACTATAACAAAATGCAAGCGCAAGAGATTATTAGAAACAAAAAATGTCTTCGTTGATCTAAGAGGAAATCGATTTTAATTATTATTAATATTATTATTACTTTTTTCCGGTTATAAATATCCGGCTTTATTTTGGCATAAAACTGATAATACACTGCCTCAATCAATGTACAATGTAACAGAATCAATTTATAATTATCTGTTTCTAGAAATTTCTTTATGAACTAGTAATCATTCATCCATTTCTTTAAAACCTTAACATCTAACTAATGATAAATTCTTCTTAAAGTAATAGGCAATTCGAATGATATTCGATTTAACTACATGATGAGAGTTTAGATGCAATTATTTCACAAACTTAAGTATTATGCACAAAACAATATCGACTTTTTTTACTTCGAGAGTTTCGTTCACATAATGGCTTGGATCGATAATAAATAATTAAACCCATTTTAAGAGATCCGCATTATTAAAACATTATGGTCGTTATTTAAATGCTACTTGAAAAAAGAGATCCTTGGTGCTCATCAATTTTCGAAATTAGATGGAAACTTTTAAAGATTGCGGATAACTTAAATGTTGTGATATTTACATAAGGCAAATGTTGTTTATGCAATATAAAAAATTTAGAAAATATGTATCGGAATAAATGAAAAATTTTAGAAAATATATATCGGAATAAATGCAAAATTTTAGAAAATATATGTCGGAATTATGAATGAAATATGTACATATGTACTGTCTGGCATATTAATTTGACATTAGAGTTGTATTTGTTGCTGAACCCCTTCGCTTTTGCTCATTTTTATATTTTTTACTGCCAGCTTTATAAATAAATAAATAAATAAATAAATATATATATATATATATATATATTGTAAGTAAATCATGAAAATGCTGATATTAAATAAAATAAACATTTCAATGAAAAATAAGTGGTGAGAATAATTAATATAATAAGAATAATTGAAATAATGAGAATGAATAATAATATTTGAATATACAAACTTGTAAAAATTATTACATATTTAATATAGCATTTAATATGTCTTATTTGATTTAAACATTTTATTTCTTGCATATATGTTTTAATGCAAGCTTTTTTATTTATTTATTTATGTATTCAGTTATTTTTTAAGAATACATTTTAAAGGACAAACGACAAACTTTATTTGCTCGAAGTTTTTTAAAGAAATAAATAACAAAAACTTCTACTATTATCGACGTTGATTAGTCAATTGCTATTAGTTCACTCTCTCTATATATATGTTTATATCTTGTTCAAATTTTTAATTAATAATAAAATACTTTTTATTCACCTCCTCAAGTTCAAATATATGACACTTTATGTTACTGCAGATTTTTTTCAAATATTAACCTATTAATTTAATTTAATTAATTAATTTTAGTTTTATAAAGAATATTTCAACGCAAGCGACGATTAGAGGAAAAAAACATTTAAATAACAACAAGGAAAAATGTTCCTCTGTTGACCTAAGTAGATATTGATTTTAATTTTATTTATATATTACTTGTTTTCTATTTATAAATAATTAGTTTTCTCTTAGCATGAAACTCATAATACACAATCTTAATCAATATACAATATAATAGAATCAATTTATAATTATTTGCTTCTAGATATTTCTTTATGAACTAGTAATCATTATTTCATTTTTTTAAACTTGCCATCTAACTAATGACAAATTCTTCTTAAGGTAATAAGCAATGCGAATGATATTTAATTTAACGAGATCATGAGAGTTTAGATGCAATTATTTCACAAACTTATGTATTATGCACAAAAGAATTTTGACTTCTGTTCCTTACTTAAAGAGTTTTGTTCCCATAATGACTTGGATTGATAATAAATAATTAAACTCATTTTAAGAGATCCGCAATATTTAAAAATTATGGTCATTATTTAAAGGTTACTGAAAAAAGCGACTCTTGGTGCTCATCAATTTTCTGAAATTAGAAATATATTTTTTTAGATTGCGGTAAATAACTTAAATGTTGTGATAGTTACATGTGGCAAGTGTTGTGTATGTAATAAAATGTCTCAAAAATGTATATCGAAGTAAATATTATGAGTAAAATATATGCTGTCCGGCACAATTATTAGACAATAGAGCTATATGTTGCTTAACCTCTTCGCTTTTGCTCATTTTTTAATCTTTTGCTAAAAGTTTTAGAAAACAGATTTTTTTCCCACCCAAATAAATCTCGAAAATGCTGATATTTACCTTTCACCGGACGTGCAAATTGTCATCACATGACCAGGCGCGCTTTGTAAATTGTACAACAAAACATTCAATTATTGCTGTATTTTTTTTTAAATTTTACAAATAATTTAACGTACAAATATCCTTAAAGTTTTCTGTAAGTATTCCGCAATACACTTGGATTTTTTTTGTTATAATAACATATTAAAGCAGGCGTGAATTTTGTTTTAAAGACAAAATGAAGCGAAAGTTGTACTTTTTACCTTCCGGAAGGTTTTAAGTAAGGTAAACTTTGCAATGAAAAATAACTGGTGAGAATAATTAACGATTCTAAGTACCTTAATTGGCACAAGTCTCTCGTCCCCAATGGGTTAAAATATTAAAATATTATTATAACAACCGCTCTTCCCACTGTGCAAACCAATCCCGAGAATGACAGTATCATTCTAAAAAACATCGCAACCAAAATCGAAAAAAAAGAGTGGTGTAGAGGTAGAACCTAGCTATCCAATGAAAAAAATAAATAAAAATTTCAAAATGCAAACGATATATTAGAAAATAACCTCTTTATGTGATTAGCATAAGCTTGCGAGCGGGGAAAGAAAATAATAGATTGAGTGGCTGGAGTATATCTATCCGACCTTATACAAGGTGTTTCTCATATACGTAATTGATTTCATTTAATCTATTACGAAATCTGATGACAACTCGTCACCTGAGAATAATAAGGTTCTATCTGTATTTTTGAAAAAAAATGACTTGTTGATTTAGAAATGTTCTATTTGTATCAATGAAGGCATTTCTGGATTAAAATATTGTGTTAATATAATTGTAATGTTATATATAAATTATGTATAACATCATTTTCATGCGAAAATGTCTTCATAGATACAAATAGAACCTTTTTATATCTATACATATTTAAAAAAAACACAGATAGAACCTTATTATTCTCAGGTGCGAAATGTCGCAATAATGGTGAATATTGGCTGGATGGCAGAAGCATCTCCATTAAAATCAAAATAAAATTCATGTTTTTAATATATTATCACCAGAAAAAGCAAACAAGCTTTACTTGTTTGCTTTTGACAGTAGTATTTCACTGGTTCCCAGGTCAATGTCACTACAGTTTACGGATGTTCTATGGTCTGATCAGGTAAATCTATCATGTATTCGAAGGTAAAATTGTATAAATCGTTTAACTGAAAATGTTGCTAACTCTAGAAATAAAAGCTTTGTTTCAAATCATTTCTTTCATTATTTTTAAATATTTCATTCAGAAAAAAAAATCATGCAATATACAATAAAAAAAATAAAATAAGTAAAAAAAAAAATTAAATGTTTTTAAAATATTTTTCGACAATTTTCCATATTTTATTGTGGTTTTATCCAAATGCGGATACAAAACAACTAATTTAAAATGGAACTTAACTATCCGAATAAAATTATTTAAAAAAATTAAACAAGATTAAGTATATTATATTATTATATTATAAATAAGAAAACAAGATGAATGTAGATTCTGCCATTGCAGAATTCAGTTTCGCCTCCGATTAGGAAAAAAAAAAATTGATAGAGTTTTTTTAGAAGGGCGACCCCGTTTAGATTGCAATGAACTAAATTCACTTTTCTTGTGTTTATCAATATAATAGCAAACAGAACGGCGTGAAATACCCAATTGAATAGCAGTTTCTCTCTGACACACTGGAATTGCGGAATAATAAAGAGATACAATTTGACATGCTACTTCTTCATTGACTAGATTCTTCAAAAACGGATTTTTTCTTTAGTTTAAACGCTTTTTTATAGACTCTGAGTAAAAGGAAATGCAATTTAACAATAAAACGAATGGAATCCCGTCGAATTCGACGAATGAAATGTTTAAAAGACCCGATCGATTTGATTTTAAAAAAAGCAAAAGTAATTACATTATTGAATCAATATATAATAAATATATTTGCAAAGTAAATGTCGAATTTGCCAGTTACAATTTTGCATGCAAATATTCACACATCTACAGTTAAAATTGTAATATGAGTGCCGGCGAAATCCAGAAATTTTATTTTATATGCACTCACAGAAAAATAGCTTTATTTAAAAAAAAAGTAATCTCGGGTACTACTAGGTTATCCCATCGACCAAAAAATAATCGCCAAACTATAAGATTAAATGCCAATAATGGATGATCGTGAATGTCACATTCAATGACATTAAATAAGATTCATGTGTTTAAAATGTCATTAAGTGATTTTTATTTCGATTTTTTATTAATATTTTTATTAATATTCTACTAATTATTTGTTTTTTCGTTATTTAAAATAAAAATTATGTCAATATGTATAATTTGGCTATTAATTTGGCAATTTGTATAATTTGGCGAAATTGGTCGACGGGATAACAGAGTATAGTACCTAATATCGTTATGAGTAAAAATGCGATGTTTTAAATAGTGACGTCATTTTCTCAAATGTTCTTTAAAAGTTACTGTTTATGAAAAAGGCATCCATAATAATATTGTAATTCCCATTTATCTGGTTGCTGAATGACATAATTTTCCTCATTTGAAATTTCTCTTATTTTGATTTAGACATTAATTTTTATCATAAATTATTTTCTGTTATTTTATTTACATTATTATTTCTCAGTAAATATGTATTTTTTTTTTACCTCAATTAGTGCATAATTATACGCAATCATTTTAGCAAGGCCCCCTTATCATAATATCAAGGCCTCGCATTCAGGAGAAAATCCATTGTTGAAATTGTCCCTATAATTGCCAACTTATTATATGACTTTGTCTCGTAAGTAACGCCACCTGGTGCATACTACTGCTAATAAACCCATAGGAAATAATGGAAAACATTTCAGTTTCTAACATTAGATGGCGCTACCAACGTGAAAATCATGTAGTTCAGCGCCCTCTGTACTGCGGTCAAAGGAAACTTGGCGAATGACAAGCCTTGATATTATGATAAGTTAGCCTTGCATTTTAGAAAATAAATTTTTATTATCGAGAGAAAAGCTAAACTGTGTTGCCACCATTTTGAAGAAATGTCATGAAAAAGCTTTTAAAATTAAAAATAAAATATAAAAATGGAAATAAATTAAAAAATAATTAAAATGGGCACAACTACAAATAAATAGCTTTCATTTAAAAAAATAATTATCAAAATCGGTTGACTAGAAAATTCAGGGCTGATGACACGACATTTTTAGCTTGTCTGAAAGAAATAGCATCGGATGCTAATAATATTTTTCGACAATATTGCACATTAGATTGTGGTTGTATACATATGCTCATACAAAACAACTAATTTAACAAATTTAAAAATAAACTTAACTATCCATATAAAATTATTTAAACAAGTGAAACAGGATTAAGTACTCAAATATATTCTAAAGTAAATTAACTAATTCAAAAGATTCCAGAATTTTAAAGAACTTATATCAAGTTCATTTCAGCCATATTAAAGCTGTAATGCATAAACAAAATGCGTTAAAGTAAATCAAATTCTCTAATTTTACCTGAATTTTAAAGTGGATATTTCCCATCTTCAATATTAAAATTTCTTACCTAAAACAGAAAGAATACATTAATTTTTGTTTACAACTTATTATAGACTAAGCATTAAATACATGCATATCATAAATATTTATTAGAATGGTTTAGTTTAAAATGATATTTATAACATTCGTGAAACTGTTTGAATGATCTTTAAAATGAAAATTAATATTTTTAACCGAATTAAGTTTATTACTTTACTCTATAGATATTAATTTATTTAGGTATAACACAACATTAGCTTCAAGTTTCAACAAATCTGACAATATCCATGATAAATCTGAATGATGTATTGTTTATTTATCAATTCTAACTATCACAACAAGAATTCATTAAAGCACGGAATATTAATTTTAGGTAGCATGAAGTTGAAATAAAATTAGACGTAAATTTTTTTATTCCATCTAATTTTACTGCACTTTTAACGGCAGAAATTGCTTTATTACATCTAATTTTACTGCACTTTTAACGGCAGAAATTGTTGGTATTACGACTGTCAGCAGTCTTTGCCATAAATTTAACTTTTTTTTTTTTTTTTTTTTTTTTTTTTTTTTTTTTTTTTTTACAATACAGGTTAAAAAAGGCAATTTTTTATTTGAAATATGTTTTACAACTTTATTTTTTACATGCATATATTAATTATTGTATAAGAAATGAACAATATTTGAACTAAAAATGCCTTAAAAACATAAATTATTCATAATAAAATGCAAAAAATAACTGTAAGAACGAATTTCTAGTGTAGATTCTTTTTTAATTACAAGTAAGAAAACAATAAATTATATTTTGAATTAATTTTTAGCTGCTTTCCGATCATTAACATTTATAAGATATTTTCCTTTGTTTATTTATTTATTTATTTATTTATTGTCACAACAATTTTTAAGTCGTACATGGTGAAAATATAAAATAAGAAACAAGTGTGCAAAAAATAAAAATATGACTATTGAAATGTGAATAATTTAAATTAATTGAAAAATTGAATTAAGGCCTAATTGAAAATTGCAATTCATTTTTCTCGCAAGTTTGGAATCATATACTTTAAAAACAATAGGCATTTTAGTCGGCACATGTTTATTGCTTATGAAAATAACTGAGCAGTAATTTTAACATCATTTCGTGAAGTTTTCATCTATCATTTACTTCCTAAGTTTGCATAATAAATCTTGTGCATTTTCTCCGTAATATTCTATTAAACATTTTAAATCGTTAAATCAAAGTATTGCATAGATTTGACATATCTTCATTTAATTTCTTCTTAATAATGCTATCTATTATATACCATGTTTTCGTAAAATACATTACTGATACTTTAGCTTTAAATTAAGAATGTAAAATGATTAATGGAGGTTATGTATCAAAGTATCATTACATATAATAGTCTTCTTTACAATGCTGCAGTTTCTTTTAAGAAAGTCCATATATCTAAAAGCCACATAAATATGAAAATGTCAATACTTCAACAAATTCTCTATCGATCGATAGTACAATTTAAAGTCAATGTCTTGACACATCATTTTGCTTCTTCCTGGAAAATATTCAATGAGACAGAGATGACTGATGTGTTAAGAAATCATAATCTCCCCTTCATACTTTCATGGTTTGTCATGTTAGGCTATTAGATTGTAAATATGTATGAAGATGTGAAAATGTAAAAAGATTAATTAAGGGCATATATCAAAAGTATCATTACATATAATGCTCCTCTTTATCATGTTGCAGTTATTTTAAAGGAAGTCAATGTATCTAAAAGCCACATAAATATGAAAATGTCAATACTTCAAAAATTTTCCTTGAAAAGAAAGTAAAAATTAAATTCAATGTCTTGACACATCATTTTGATTCTTTCTGGAAAGTATTCAGTGAGATGGAGATGACGGATGAGTTAAGAAATCATAACCGCCCTTTCATTCTTTCATGGTTTGTCATGTTAGGCCATTTAAATGGCAAATCTGCATGAAGATAACTTTCATTCGATATTCATCTATTTTACTGGTCATGTTCCATAAATAAAAAAAGGGTTGATAAACGCTTTTCAATTTTTATTTTATTACTAAACAATTATTAAGAACTGTTTTATTCGTGTTATAGATTGAATTTTTATGAAATACGTTTTCCGAATCTTTTTTTAAAGATAAATTGTTTGAATGCGTAATGTCTATAACTGTATGTTTGATTTTTTTTTTTCGATTTTCCGATCAATAAGTTTTATAAAATGTTTCCCTCTTTTATTTTATTTTTTACTATTTTGAACTATTTAATCGTACTATTTTGAACATTTTACTCGTAAATGGGAAAATATAACATAAGAAGTAAGTATGCAAAAAATAAAAAAATATACCTATTGAAATTTAAATAATTCATTTAATAATTGAATTAGGGCCTAAGTAAAAGTTACAATACTGTTTGCCCAGATAGATTTGAGAAATACTTTGAAGTTTGCAAATGTTTATTGTTTATAAAATTTACTGATCTGTAATTTTACTATAGTATGTTGAATTTTTGTGTGTCATTTACTTCCTATGTATACATAATGAATCTTGTACATTTTTCTCCGTAATATTCCATTAAACATTTGAAATATTTAAAGTAAGAGTATATGATAGATTAATTTTTTCTTTTATATAATGCTATCTATTGTAAGCGATATTTCCGTAAAATACATTAATGGTACATTAGCTTTAGATTAAGAATGCAAAATGATTAATGGAGGGCATGTATCAAAGTATCATAACATATAGTACTCTTCTTTGTTATTCTACTATTACTTTAAAGGAATAAGTATATCTAAAAGCCACATAAAAGTTAAAAATGTGAATACTTCAAAAATTCTCCTTCGAGCGATAGTAAAATTTAAATTTAATGTATTGACACATCATCTTGCTTCTTCCTGGAAAATATTCAATGAGATAGAGATGACTGATGTGTTAAGAATTCATAATCTTCCCTTCATTCTTTCATGGTTTTTCATGTTAGGTCATTTAGATGGTAAATCTGTTTGAAGACAACTTTCATTCGATATCTCATCTATTTTACCCGTCATGTTACATAAATCAGAAAAATGTTGATAAGATTTCATTTTATGGCAATGGGATTGACAAAAAAGTAAATTGGTATTAACATAACTGTTTTATTCGTGCTGTGAATTAAATGGTATCGAATTATTTCTTAGAAAATAGCTATATGTCATATAGCATAAATGATAATACGGCTACAATAAAGCCATACATTTTTTTTTGTTTACAAATGATTTGTAAAGAAATTTTATGCGGATATAGATAAAACAATAATTAATAGTATGTATCAATGACTTAATTTTTAACTTCACCATAAGTAGAATAATAAACAGGCTTGTTTAGCAACTGTTATTAACTACTGAGTGGTTATTTTATACTTTGCATTTTTTTTTCATTATAAAATATGTGGAAATGTCATACCAATACAAAAAGTTCAGTACTTCAGCGATTCTTGTTAAACTCATAAAAAAATAATTCAGTACCTTGACATTTTTTTATTCTTTGTTGAAAATATTCAGTAAGGTTGATATGATGTATATGTAAAAAAAGTGTCGTAAAATTAAGCATAGCATAGATTTCATATGTCTTTATTTAAATTGATTTTTACTATGCTATCTATTATAAAACATATTTTCCCAAAAATCATTAATGATACGTTAGCTTTGAATTAAGAATGCAAAATGATTAATGGAGGGCATGTATCAAAAGTATCATTGCATATAATTCTCTTCTTTACCATGTGGCAGTTACTTTAAATAAAGTCGATATATCTAAAAGCCACATAAATATGAAACTGTCAATACTTGCACAATTCTCCTTCGACCGATAGCAAAATTTAATTTCAATGTCTTGACACATCATTTTGCATCTTCCTGGAAAATATTCTATGAGATAGACATGACTGATGTGTTAAGAAATCACAATCTCCCCTTCTTTCTTTCGTGGTTTGTCATGCTAGGCCATTAAGGTGGTAAATCTGTATGAAGATAACTTTCATTCGATATCTGATCTATTTTACCCGTCATGTTCCATAAATCAGAAAATGGCTGATAAACTCTTTTAGATTTTGATTTTGCTCCTATAGCATTGTCGAAAAATAAACAATTACTTAGAAATGCTTTATTTGTGCTGTTAATCGAATTGTATATTATTCTTCCGTAGAAAATAGCTCATAGGAAAACTACGGCTACATATTCAATGTTTTTGTTAATTCATGAATGATTTGCAAACTTATTTTTAGGTGACTTTATAGGTGACTGTAAAATTATTAATGGTATGTACCTGAAGTGGTATGGTATGTTTTGAAGTTTTTTTTCTTCATCTATTTTAATCATCATGCGACATGAATAAAAAATATATTCATAAACTATTTTCTGGTTTAAATTTATATGATTTAATCATTAGTAAAATGCAAACAGTAATTGAAATTTATCTGCGCTCTAAACGACATGGATTTCATTTTTCTCAGAAAATAACATTAAGTCATGTTATGTAAATCAGAAAAACATTGATAAACATACTGGTTGTGAAACCATAAAAATCTACTTGAATATGACTTTTTTTACATTTCATATTTTTACAGTAAAATATGTGTCAAAAAGGGGAAAATATATAATATGAAATAAATATGCGAAAAATAAAAATATATCAGTAAAACCTTTACCAAAAATTCATTTTTAGAAGCTTTATATATGGAAATTTAAACTTACTCACTTTAGCCGGAAATATTTAAATCATACTTTAAAAACTACACACAAAGCATTTTGAAGTACTAAAATATACAACATAGTTAACATATGTTTATTTAAGTTCTTCTATGTAATACTATCTTTTATAAACGATATTTTCGTAATATACATTAATAATACATTAGCTTTGAATTAAAAATGTAAAATGATTAATTAAGGGTATATATCAAAAGTATCATTACATATAATACTCTTCTTTATCATGTTGCAGTTATTTTAAAGGAAGTCAATGTATCTAAAAGCCACATAAATATGAAAACGTCAATACTTCAAAAATTTTCCTTGAAAAGAAAGTAAAAATTTAATTCAATGTCTTGACACATCATTTTGATTCTTCCTGGAAAGTATTCAATGAGATGGAGATCACGGATGAGTTAAGAAATCATAATCTCCCTTTCATTCTGTCATGGTTTGTCATGTTAGGTCATTTAAATGACAAATCTGCATGAAGATAACTTTCATTCGATATCTCATCTATTTTACCGTCATGTTACATAAATCAATAAAAGGTTGATAATGTAGGTTTTAAATTTAGGCATATAGCAAAAAATAAACAAATATTAAGGACTGTTTTATTCATTTTGTAAATTTAATTGTAATGAAATAGGTTTTCTATGTCTTTTTTGACGATAAATTGTAGGAAAATGTAATAGCAAAAAATGCTTATTTTAATTAATTGTTTTTGAAATTTTCCGATATGTTTGTAAAAGGTTTCCTCTTTCTTTATTACAGAAGAAATTTTTATTCGTATACGGAAAAATATAAAATAAGAAATAAGTATGCAAAAGGGGAAAAGATGCCTATTGAAATTTAAACAATTGAAATTAATTGAATAAGTGATAGGGCCTAAATGAAAGATATAATATTTTTTTGCCCAGCACGTTTTTAATCATGCTTTGTATTTTGCACATTGTTATTGCTTATAAAATTTATTGAGTTGTAATTTTACTATCATAGCTTTAATCATATCATTATCATATCTACCATATCTTTGTTGTATCATGTACTTCTTATGTATACATAATGAATCTTGTGCATTTTTCTCCTTAATATTCCCTCAAGCATTTCATATCTTTAAAGTAATGATAGGCTTAAAATATCTTTATTAAATTTCTTCTTTATAATGCCATTTATCAAAAACGATATTTTCGTGAAATACATTAATGATACTTTAGCTTTGAATTAAGAATGTAAAATGAATAATGGAGGGCATGTATTAAAGTTTCATTACATATAATGGGTCGTCTTTGTCATGTTGCAGTTACTTTAAAGGAAGTCAAGATATCTAAAAGCCATATAAATATGAAAATGTCAATACTTCAAAAATTTTCCTTGGAGCGACAGTGAAATTTAAATTCAATGTCTTGACACATCATTTTGCTTCTTCCTAGAAAATATTCAATGAGACAGAGATGACTGATGTATTAAGAATTCACAATCTCTCCTTCATTCTTTCGTGATTTGTCACATTAAGCCATTTAGAAGGTAAATCTGTATATATATAACTTTCATTCGATATTCCTCTATATTACCTGTCATGTTTCATAAATCAGAAAATGGCTCAAAACCTATTTTAAGGTTTTGGTTTTGCTCCTATAGCGTTGTCGAAAAATAAACAATTAATTAGAACTGCTTTATTTGTGCTATTAATCAAATTATATTTTATTCTTCCGTAGAAAATAGCTCGTAGAAAAACTACGGCTACATACTCAATGTTTTTTGTTAATTCATGAATGGTTTACAAACTGATTTTTAGGTGACTTTATAGCTGACTGTTAAATTATTAATGGTATGTAACTGAAGTGGTTTGGTATGATTTGAAGTTTTTTCTTCATCTATTTTAAACATCATGAGACATGAATAAAAAATATATTCATAAACTATCTCCTGGTTTAATTTTATGGCTAAATCATTGGTAAAATGAAAACAGTAATTGAAAATTATCTGTGCTTTAAACAACATGAGTTTCTTTTTTCGCAGAATATAGCACAAGTAGAAATACCGCTGTAATATGACCAATTTTTTTCAGCTTTAGAAGTAATTTCTAAACGCATTTATAGCTGATATTTTGTATAAATTTAATAATGATATGTGTCCATAATTTCAAATTTTAATTCATCTATTTTAACCGTCATATTATGTAAATTAGAAAAAGATTGGTAAACATACTGGATATGAAACCATAAAACTCTACATGAATATGATGTTTGTTTTACATTTCATATTTTTACAGTAAATTTTTTAAGTTAAAAAGAGAAAAATATAAAATATGAAATAAATATGCGAAAAATAAAAATAAACCAGTAAAAACTTTTCGAAAAATTCATTTTTAGAAGCTTTATATATGGAAATTGAAAATTACGATTCATTTTAGCCAGAAAGATTTGATTCATACTTTAAAAACTACACACAAAACATTTTGCAAGCATTTATGTAAAAAAATATCTTAAGATGTATTTTTTAATATCATAATTTGAAGATTAAATATATCAGTCATTTTCTATATTTAAATGAGGAATATTATACGTTTTTCTATGTATTTTTTTTTTCATGAAATACTTTTATAGAGTTTTTAAATTAAATATACAACATATGTGACATTTCTTTATTTAAGTTTTTCTATATAATACTATCTGTCATAAACGATATTTTTGTAAAATATATTAATGATACATTAGCTTTGAATTAAGAATGTAAAATGATTAATCGAGGGTATGTATCACATGTATCGTTACATATAATACACTTCTTATCCATGTTGCAGTTATTTTAAAGGAAGTCCATATATCTAAAAGCCACATAAATATGAAAATGTCAATACTTGAACATTTCTCCTTGGAGCGATAGTAGAATTTAAATTCAATGTCTTGACACATCATTTTCATTCTTCCTGGAAAATATTCAATTAGATAGAAATGACTGATGTGTTAAGAAATCATAATTCCCCTTCTTTATTTCGTGGTTTGTCATGTTAGGCCATTTAGATTGTAAATCCGTACGGAGATAACTTTCATTCGATATCCATTTATTTTTCTCGTCATGTTATGTAAATCAGAAAAGGGTTCATAAGGTTTATTTTATGTCTATAGGATGCAAAAAAGTAAATTGTTAATAAAATAACTGTTTTATACGTGCCATAAATGTAATTTTATTCAATTCATTCTCAGAAAATAGATATTTGTAACATCAATTGAAAACTGTTTGTGTTTTATATGAAATGTATTTTACTTTAGTAGAAAATAGCATAAATGGAAATACAGCTATAATATGGCCATGCATTTTTTTATATTTACAAATGATTTGTAAAGAGATTTTATGCGTATGTAACTGTAAAATTAATTAATGGTTTGTATCAATGACTTAAGTTTTTAATTCATCACAATTAGAATAATAAACATGCTTGTTTAGAAACTTTTATTACATACCTGGTGATTATTTTATATTTCACACTTTTTGCTATATAATATCAGGAAATGTCATATGAATACAAAAATTTCGTACTTCATCGATTTTTCTTAAACTCATAAAAAAATAATTCAGAACGTTGACATATTTTATTCTTCGTTGAAAATATTCAGTAAGATTAATATGGTGTATATGTAAAATAACTTTCGTCAAATAAAGTATAGCACAGATTTCACGCGCCTTTATTTAAATTGTTCATTATAAAGCTATCTATTATAAAATGTTTTTTCATAAAAATCATTAAAGATATGTTAGCGTGGAATTAAAAATGTAGAATGATTAATGAAGGGCATGTATCAAAGTACCATTACATATAATAGTCTTCTTACCAGGTTGCAGTTACTTTACAGTAATTCAATATATCTAAAAGCCACATAAATATGTCAATGCTTCAACAAATTCCCCTTTGAGCGAGAGTAAAATTTAATTCAGTGCCTTGACACATCATTTTGCTTCCTCCTGGAAATATTCAATGAGATAGAGATGACTGATGTGTTAAGAAATCATAATCTCCCCCTCTTTCTTTCATGGTTTGTCATATTAGATGGTTAATATGTATCAAGCTAACTTTCATTCGATATTCATCTATTTTACCCGTCTATGTTCATAAATCAGAAAAAGGTTGATAAACTCTTTTAAGATTTTGATTTTACGCTAATAAATAATTGTGTATTGTATAACAATAATTGTGTATTGTATAACAATAATTGTGTATTGTATAACAATAATTGTGTATTGTATAACAAACAATTGTATAACAATAATTGTGAAAAATAAATAATTATTAAGAACTGTTTTATGTATCTTGTAAATGGAATTGTAGTATTTCATTCTTTCTTAGAAATTAGCATGAATGAAAATGTCTGCATGGCCAATATATTTGTTAATTCACAAATGTTTTATAAACTAATTTTCTTATTAAGTGAAAATTTTAAATGGTCGATGGCAGCAATGATTTAAAATTTGTACTTTATTTCTTGTAATTACCATGTTACATAAATCAGAAAAAGTTGATAAACTCATTTCTGGTTTAATTTTATCGTTGCATCATTTGACGAAAAACAGATAGTAATTTGAATTTGTTTGTGTTTTGGTTGAAATAGATTTCAATTTTCGCTGGAGATAATATAAATGGAAATATTGCTGTAATATGGATCATACTTTTGTTAGATTTAAAAATGGTTTGTCTAAACGTTATTTTTTAGCTAATATTTTCATAAAAATAAATAATGGTATACACCGATGATTTAATTTCTTATTACATCCGTTTTGTTACATAAATAATAATAAAATAATTTAAATATTTTGCTTTAGCAAATATTATGGGTAAACCATTGACAAAAATTAGACAGTAAATTACAATATTTTGTGTTTTGCATGAAAGGGACATTTTTTTGCCGAAAATAACATATATTGAAATCTGGCTATAATATGGCTCACATTTTTGGTAGGTTTAAAAGTGATTTGTAAACTTATTTTTAGCATATATGTTCACAAAAAACATTAATGGTATGCATCAATGACTTAAAATTTACTGCAATTATTTTAATTATCATGTTACATAAACAAACTAGTTTAGCAACTGTCATTTATCTATAAGATATTTATTTTCAATTCCACATTTCTGTTGCATCTGCACTATATATTTTATAACTAAAATGCAATTTTGTATTCATTTCGGACCAAAAAAATGGTCGCTCTTTCATAAAAAAAAAAATGCTACACTGAGAAAAAAAAATATACCGCCTTCACCTAGAATGAATAGTTAGTCACTTTCTGAATACCTAAACTAGAATTATAGATGACCAAAATATGCGTATAGGTTGAACTACAAAGCTGAATAGCCGAAATGACCTAACATTTCTAGTCTCTTGTCTTCAAGGTGACAAAACGATATTGGCTCGTCTCAGTAACGAGAAATTGTAGCTTGATTTCGGAAATAGTTTCAAAAACTAGAATTATAGTTACTAAATCAAACCTCAAAGAATTTTTAATAAGTATTACAACGAGAATAAAGGAAAGCTCTCTTGAATTCCCGTAGTAGATTCTAGAACTCTCATATAATGGCAACTAGAATTTATAAGGATGACATGGAACTGTTTTTTTTCTAGAGCCACAATTTAGATTCTAAATTCCAGAATTGTGTTTTTTCTCAGTGTATAGACATGAACTATGACTATAAAATGGCCATTTGGTTTTTAAATATAATATTTCATGACTAAAAAATGTAAAAAAAAAATAATTTTTATACTTTTATTTTATAATCTACGCTGTTGGCGAATCAAAGATGTATTTTTTAAAAATATGTTTGACTTTGAAATCATGTATAATTTTACAGCATTTTTTTAAGATAAATATAATTGTAAATATTTTACACGAAATGTTCTTTACAGTTTCCTCCAGGAATGCACACATCGTTATCGTAAGATACTGTTCATTATTAGGAGTTCATTTATCATATACATCCTGTTATATCAATACAATACTATTTATAAACTCCGTTTTAGTTAACTCTTATAAAATTATACGTTAAAAGAAGAAAAAAACAGATATCGGAAAACTGAATAGTGGAAATGCATTCTATTCATTTCCGAAAATATATTCAATGAAAATATTTGTGTAGTATAAAGTTAGGAAGCCAACTTTATACTACACAAATTTTATTGAAAAATAAATTTGAATGGAACTCTATCTAATTGAACTCCATTTAAAGCAAGAAACAAAATTTCTTACCAAAACTGAGAATAAATTGCAAGTTTTGGGAGGTAAATTTACAAATCAATTGTATATTTATAAATTCACAGTTGTAATCAAACGCGTTACAATGAATATGCTCTTGTGATTCGAATAAGGACCAACGCATCTAATTACGTAACATACTGATCACCATTATATATAAAATTACATTAATAGAGAAAGAGAGAGAAATCGCCGTGATTGTCAGTTATCTCAGGGTTGGAGATGGTGCACTTGATGTGTAGTGAAAATTCTTACAAATCTTACTTGTTTAAACGAAATTTATAATGCTGAATCATTAATGAATGACAAAAATTTTTTAAAGAAAGAAAATTTAATTTCAAAAATGTTATGAATGTCAAATGAACGAAACCCTATTAATATAAACCCTCAAATTTGCAAAAAATTAAAAATTTCTTTAAATTTAATCCATCTTAATATAATAACTTCAAACATCTGGGCTTGCACTAAGAACCATTTGTTAAATAGCGCGACGATTTATGTGCAAGCTACGATGTCCCTATGGAAAATTTTTTATTTCTCGTATGTGTATTTCATTATTATATGTTTTATTGTCGTATAACACGAGGTATTCCACTGCAAATACACAAAATTTGAAGTATCTGACTTATCCAGATTTTGTGTACTGATTTTATCATCGACAGACAAAGTAAAGAAACGAATAGAGTTTCGTCAGATGAACGAAACTTTATAAAAGCTAAATGTAGTTCGCAAAATTTCTGACAGATTTACCAAACAGTAGTTTGTCAAACTTTATAAATATACTGATATATGAACTTATTCATTTCATTGTAACAAATATGTTTCCATGCATTGTTTATGTATGTAACAATGTAATTTATAGTACAAATAAAAGCACTAAAAAACCCGATACTTAAATATTTGCATGCCTATTTTTTAAACAATAAGAAATTTAAAATGTTTCTATTAAAATATGCTCAAATGATGCCAAATTTATTGTACTCATATATGTTTTCGGGTATATTGATGCTCATAGTGAATACAGTAGCACAAAACAAAATATATTTATACATATTTATCATTATTATTGTACATATAAGTATTATATGTATAATAATAATGATATATAAAGTATAGTAGTATATAAGTATTTGAAATAACATGTTACACACACTAAAATTTCAGCATAAACATTCAGAAAAAAAGAAATAT